>CALNHX010001196.1:0-243699 GCA_940337035.1 Agriotes lineatus | reverse complement strand
GGTCTCAGAATGCTACTAGCAGTGCGTAACATATTATAATTAATAGAGGTTTATTGCAGGATGCTAAAGGTTTACAGAAACAACGGTAAAATAATTTTAAATGCATTTGTATGGCACCTACTGTTTTAGAAGTAGACAAAATGGCATGCTAGAGCCTGTAAACGCTCTGGCGGACGACCTGAGACGTTTTGCATATTATTTTGATAGTAGAAACGTTCTTAGATATTGTTTGTTCTAGTAGCGCTCTTTCGGTGTTTCAGCGCGACCGCCTAATGCTACTAGCAGTGCGTAACATATTATCATTAATAGACATTTATTGCAGAATGTTAAAGCTTGTACAGAAACAACTGTAAAATAATTTTAAATGCATTTGAATGGCACCTACTGTTTTAGAAGTAGACAAAATGGCATGCTACAGCCTGTAAACGTTCTGGCGGAAGACCTGAGACCTTTTGCATATTATTTTGATAGTAGAAACGCTCTTAGATATTGTTAATATTAGTAGCGTTCTTTCGGTGGTTCAGCGCGAACGCTTTATGTTCTCAGAATGCTACTAGCAGTGCGTAACATATTATAATTAATATAGATTTACTGCAGGATGCTAAAAGTTTACAGAAACAACTGTAAAATAATTTTAAATGCATTTGAATGGCACCTACTGTTTTAGAAATAGACAAAATGGCATGCTAGAGCCTGTAATCGCTCTGGCGGACGACCTGAGACGTTTTGCATATTATTTTGACATTAGAAACGCTCTTAGATATTGTTTATCTTAGTAGCTCTCTTTCGTTGGTTCAGCGCCACCGCTTAATGGTCTCAGAATGCTACTAGCAGTGCGTACCATATTATAATTAATAGAGATTTGTTGCAGGATGCCAAGGTTTACATAAGAAACTGTAAAATAATTTTAAATGCATTTGAATGGCGCCTACTGTCTTAGAAGTAGACAAAATGGCATGGTACAGCCTGTAAACGTTCTGGCGGAAGACCTGAGACGTTTTGCATATTTTTTTGATAGTAGAAACGCCATTAGATATTGTTTATCTTAGTAGCGCTCTTTCAGTGGTTCAGCGCGAACGCTTAATGGTCTCAGAATGCTACTAGCAGTGCGTAACATATTATAATTAATAGAGATGGCATGCATTTGAATGGCACCTACTGTTTTAGAAGCAGACAAAATGGCATGCTACAGCCTGTAAACGTTCTGGTGAAAGACCTGAGACGTTTTGCATATTATTTTGATAGTAGAAACGCTCTTAAATATTGTTTATCTTAGTAGCGTTCTTTCGGTGGTCCAGCGCGACCGCTTAATGGTCTCAGAATGCTACTAGCAGTGCGTAACATATTATAATTAATAGAAATTTACTGCAGGATGCTAAAGGTTTACAGAAACAACTGTAAAATGATTTTAATTGCATTTGAATGGCACCACTGTTTTAGAAATAGACAAAATGGCATGCTAGAGCCTGTAAACGGTCTGGCGGACGACCTGAGACGTTTTGCATATTATTTTGATAGTAGAAACGTTCTTAGATATTGTTTGTTCTAGTAGCGCTCTTTCGGTGTTTCAGCGCGACCGCCTAATACTACTAGCAGTGCGTAACATATTATAATTAATATAGATTTACTGCAGGATGCTAAAAGTTTACAGAAACAACTGTAAAATAATTTTAAATGCATTTGAATGGCACCTACTGTTTTAGAAATAGACAAAATGGCATGCTAGAGCCTGTAATCGCTCTGGCGGACGACCTGAGACGTTTTGCATATTATTTTGACATTAGAAATGCTATTAGATATTGTTTATCTTAGTAGCGCTCTTTCGTTGGTTCAGCGCCACCGCTTAATGGTCTCAGAATGCTACTAGCAGTGCGTACCATATTATAATTAATAGAGATTTATTGCAGGATGCCAAGGTTTACATAATAAACTGTAAAATAATTTTAAATGGATTTGAATGGCGCCTACTGTCTTAGAAGTAGACAAAATGGCATGGTACAGCCTGTAAACGTTCTGGCGGAAGACCTGAGACGTTTTGCATATTTTTTTGATAGTAGAAACGCTCTTAGATATTGTTTATCTTAGTAGCGCTCTTTCAGTGGTTCAGCGCGAACGCATAATGGTCTCAGAATTCTACTAGCAGTGCGTAACATATTATAATTAATAGAGATTTATTGCAGGATGCTAAAGGTTTACAGAAACAACTGTAAAATAATTTTAAATGCATTTGAATGGCACCTACTGCTTTAGAAATAGACAAAATGGCATGCTAGAGCCTGTAATCGCTATGGCGGACGACCTGAGACGTTTTGCATATTATTTTGATAGTAGAAACGTTCTTAGATATCGTTTATCTTAGTAGCGCTCTTTCGTTGGTTCAGCGCCACCGCTTAATGGTCTCAGAATGCTACTAGCAGTGCGTACCATATTATAATTAATAGAGATTTATTGCAGGATGCCAAGGTTTACATAATAAACTGTAAAATAATTTTAAATGCATTTGGATGGCACCTACTGTCTTAGAAGTAGACAAAATGGCATGCTACAGCCTGTAAACGTTCTGGCGGAAGACCTGAGACGTTTTGCAAATTATTTTGATAGTAGAAACATTCTTAGATATCGTTTATCTTAGTAGCGCTTTTTCGTTGGTTCAGCGCGAACGCATAATGGTCTCAGAATGCTACTAGCAGTGCGTAACATATTATAATTAATAGAGATTTATTGCAGGATGCTAAAGGTTTACAGAAACAACTGTAAAATAATTTTAAATGCATTTGAATGGCACCTACTGTTTTAGAAATTGACAAAATGGCATGCTAGAGCCCGTAAACGTTCTGGCGGACGACCTGAGACGTTTTTCATATTATTTTGATAGTAGAAACGTTCTTAGATATTGTTTATTTTAGTAGAGCTCTTTCGGTGTTTCAGCGCGACCGCCTAATGCTACTAGCAGTGCGTAACATATTATAATTAATAGACATTTATTGCAGAAAGTTAAAGCTTGTACAGAAACAACTGTAAAATAATTTTAAATGCATTTGAATGGCACCTACTGTTTTAGAAGCAGACAAAATGGCATGCTACAGCCTGTAAACGTTCTGGTGGAAGACCTGAGACGTTTTGCATATTATTTTGATAGTAGAAACGCTCTTAAATATTGTTTATCTTAGTAGCGTTCTTTCGGTGGTCCAGCGAGACCGCTTAATGGTCTCAGAATGCTACTAGCAGTGCGTAACATATTATAATTAATAGAGATTAATTGCAGGATGCTAAAGGTTTACAGAAACAACCGTAAAATAATTTTAAATGCATTTGAATGGCACCTACTGTTTTAGAAGTAGACAAAATGGCATGCTACAGCCTGTAAACACTCTGGCGGACGACCTGAGACGTTTTGCATATTATTTTGATAGTAGAGACGCTCTTAGATATTGGTTATCTTAGTAGCGCTCTTCCGGTGGTTCAGTGCGACCGCTTAATGGTCTCAGAATGCTACTAGCAGTGCGTAACATATTATAATTGATAGACATTTATTGCAGAATGTTAAATCTTGTACAGAAACCACTGTAAAATAATTTTAAATGCATTAGAATGTCGCCTACTGTTTTAGAAATAGACAAGAGGGCATGCTAGAGCCTGTAAACGCTCTGGCGGACGACCTGAGACGTTTTTCATATTATTTTGATAGTAGAAACGTTCTTAGATATTGTTTATCTTAGTAGCGCTATTTCGGTGTTTGAGCGCGACCGCCTAATGGTTTCAGAATGCTACTAGCCGTTCGTAACATATTATAATTATTAATCAGATATTGCAGAATGCTAAAGGTTGTACAAACACAACTGCAAACTTAGTTTAAATGGATTAGAATGGCACCTACCGCTTTAGAAATAGAAAAAATGGCATACTAGAGCCTGTAAACGCTCTGGCGGGCGACCTGAGACTTTTGCATATTATTTCGATAGTAGAAACGTTCTTAGATATTGTTTATCTTAGTAGCGCTCTTTCGTTGGTTCAGCGCCACCGTTTAATGGTCTCAGAATGCTACTAGCAGTGCGTAACATATTATATTTAATAGAGATTTATTGCAGGATGCTAAAGGTTTACAGAAACAACTGTAAAATAATTTTAAATGCATTTGAATGGCACCTACTGTTTTAGAAGTAGACAAAATGGCATGCTACAGCCTGTAAACGCTCTTGTGGACGACCTGAGACGTTTTGCATAATATTTTGATAATAGAAACGCTCTTAGATATTGTTTATCTTAGTAGCGCTTTTTCGTTGGTTCAGCGTCCCAAATGTCCCAGACGTCCCAATCGTCCCAGACGTCCCAGACGTATCAGACGTCCCAGATGTCCCTGACGTCGCAGATGTCCAAGACGTCCCAAACGTCCTAGATGTCCCAGACGTCCCAAACGTCCCAGATGTTACAAATGTTCCCGACCTCCCTAATGTGCCAGACGTCCCAAACGTCACAATCGTCCCAGACGTCCCAATCGTCCCAAACGTCTCAGATGTCACAGACTTCCCAAACGTCCCAGATGTCCCAGACGTCACAAACGTCCCAGACGTTCCAGACGTTCCAAACGTCCCAGACGTTCCAAACGTCCCAGATATCCCAGATGTCACAGATGTACCCGACGTCGCAGACGTCCCAAACGTCCCAGAAGTCCCAGACGTCCCAAACGTTCCAAACGTCGCAAACGTCACAGACGTCCCAGATGTCCCAGACGTCCCAAACGTCCCAGACGTCCCAGACGTCCCAGATGTCCCAGACGTCCCAGACGTCCCAGATGTCCCAGACGTCCCAGATGTCCCAGACGTCCCAGATGTCACCGATGTCACAGATGTCCCAGACGTCCCAAACGTCCCAGACGTCCAAGATGTCCCAGACGTCCCAGATGTCACAGATGTCACAGATGTCCCCAAACGTCTCAAACGTCCCAGACGTCCCAGATGTCACAGATGCTCCCGACGTTTCAGACGTCCCAGATGTCCCAAACGTCCCAGACGTCCCAGATGTCACAGATGTTCTCGACGTTCCAGACATCCCAGACGCCCCTAATGTCCCAGACGTCCCAATCGTCCCAGACGTCCCAGACGTATCAGACGACCCAGATGTCCCTGACGTCGCAGATGTCCAAGACGTCCCAAACGTCCTAGATGTCCCAGACGTCCCAAACGTCCTAGACGTCCCAGATGTTACAAATGTTCCCGACCTCCCTAATCTCCCAGACGTCCCAAACGTCCCAATTGTCCCAGACGTCCGAAACATTCCAGATGTCCCAAATGCCTCCCAAATGTCCCAGACGACCCAAACGTCCCAGACGTTTCAAACGTCCCAGATATCCCGATGTCACAGATGCCACGACGTTCCAGATGTCCCAAACGTCCCAAACGTTCCAGATGTCCCAGATGTCACAGATGTCCCCGACGTCCCAGACGTCCCAGATGTCCCAGACGTCTCAAACGTCCTAGACGTCCCATACGTCCCAGACATCCTAGACGT
The DNA here is from genome assembly GCA_940337035.1 of Agriotes lineatus. Taxonomy (NCBI): domain Eukaryota; kingdom Metazoa; phylum Arthropoda; class Insecta; order Coleoptera; family Elateridae; genus Agriotes; species Agriotes lineatus. The sequence continues at coordinate 238,191 of CALNHX010001196.1, read as the reverse complement.
CCCAGACGTTCCAGACGTCCCAGATGTCCCAGACGTCCCAAACGTCCCAGACGTCCCAGATGTCACAGGTGTTCCCGACGACCCAAACGTCCCAAACGTCCCAGACGTTTCAAACGTCCCAGATATCCCGATGGCACAGATGCCACGACGTTCCAGATGTCCCAAACGTCCCAAACGTTCCAGATGTCCCAGATGTCACAGATGTCCCCGACGTCCCAGACGTCCCAGATGTCCCAGACGTCTCAAACGTCCTAGACGTCCCATACGTCCCAGACATCCTAGACGTCCCAGACGTTCCAGACGTCCCAGATGTCCCAGACGTCCCAAACGTCCCAGACGTCCCAGATGTCACAGATGTTCCCGACGTTCCAGACGTCCCAGATGTCGCAGACCTTCCTAATGTCCCAGACGTCCCACACGTCCCAAACGTCTCAATCGTCCCAGACGTCCCAAACATTCCAGATGTCCCAAATGCCACAGATGTCCCCGACGTTCCAGACGTCCCAGATGTCCCAGACCTCCCTAATGGCCCAAACGTCCCAAACGTCCCAATCGTCCCAGACGTCCCAAACATTCCAGATGTCCCAAATGCCACAGATGTCCCGGACGTCCCAAACGTCCCAGACGTCCCAGATGTCCCAGATGTTCCCGACGTTCCAGATGTCCCAGACCTCCCTAATGTCCCAGACGCCCCAGACGTCTCAAACGTCCCAATCGTCCCAGACGTCTCAAACATTCCAGATGTCGCAAATGCCACAGATGTTCCCGACGTCCCAGATGTCCCACACTTCCCAAAAGTTCCAGATGTCCCGATATCACAGATGCCCCGACGTCCCAGACTTTCCTGTGTAATATTCCACCCTTCTCGTAAGGGTATATTAAATTTAGCCGCGGGATAACTCACTGTCGAAGAGGGTTCGGTACACTCGAGTATAAATAAATACAGCAACAACAATATGTTAGTAATAAATCAATATAATGTTTCTAACTATGTCATACAAAATACGAACTGAACTGTATATCATAAATTATGAAAATTACAAATACTATCGATTCCACGTTGAAATTTTGTTGTCGGTGTAGGCAGCCCACAAAGCGCCTCTGCGGAGGAGGTCACGAGCTTTGGAGGTGTCCTTCCTCGGGCGGGCAGCGAGTGTTCCCTTCCGCGCCGATTTGCGAAAATTCTCCGCTCGAAGCCGATCGATGTCGAAAATCCCAAGAGTTTGGTTTGCAGGCACTGTCCTTCTGCGGATTTTACGAATTAAAATATATGGCGAGCTTTACCTGGAGAATGCTTGTTCGTTTAGTGTTTAATGTGCGATGCCTCCCTGGAAGTTGGTGTTCCCTCTGGAAGAACTCGGCGGGCAAACCGGTAGCTCGCAAATTCCAGGTACGTAAATAGTTTTTCGCCTCTCGCAGGTAGAACGGAGCGCTTATCGGGAGGTGCGGCTGGCGAGATAGTGCGCTATCGGCTCCAGGTCGTTGCTTCGACTTTATTTACGTTTGATATGGCTTTTGGACGGGGAATGGTGCCTTCGGGCCTCGCAGATTAGGCGGTGGCTTCCGGCAAAGTCATACGCTGTGAATCACACAAAATTAGTCTTCGCGGAAATCGGACAATTTGTTGGCCTTTTGTGCACTGCGAATAAATAGGATTTCGCAGTCGATGAGGGCACGGAAACGTACGGGTATGGAGATTATAAAATATTCCAAGATCTCGACAACGTGTGCTGGATCTTGTAATATTTCGGATTCAAACGCTACACTACTAACCAGAATTTACCGACATGATAGAATAGCGTTCAGTACAGGTTATTTATAACGGGTGTGAACTATCTTAATCTTGCAAACAGTTCGCAACGACAAAATGGCGGTAGGAAATGCAGCCAGATTAGATTATTATTATTATTATTATTATTATTATTATTATTAACTAAATACAAGGGCAGAGATAAATCTATTATGCCCAATATACAAAAAAAAAGGTCTGTATGAAAAAAAAAGTAAATAAAACTAAACTTAAATATTATGCACAAGAGTCGTATCTACTTTTGAAAGCGCTGACACTTGGTGCGGTCACAACGGAGTCGGGAAGAGCGTTCCAATTGGTGAATATCCGGTTTGCTAAAAAATGTTGCCGGTGAGAAGTTCTGAAAGGCTCCTTTGTTAGCTTCAATGAATGTCCTCTTAAGCGATCGTTCATGTTACACATAAAAATAGTTTTGAGATCTGTGGAAAGTTTGTTGTGGAGTATTTGGTAAGTTAATATGGCATCTCCACGACGTCGCCGGTCCTGTAAGAAGGGAAGTTCCAAACGAGATAGACGTTCTTCGTAAGACATCCTTCGAGACCCAGAGATCATGCGGGTGGCTGCTCGTTGTGTTCTTTCCATGAGTTGTATGTCCCTGATCAGAGAGGGGCTCCAGACTTGAATGGCGTACTCAAGGTGAGGTCGGATGTACGATTTATACAGAGTCAAGAACAGACTTGGGTCTAATTGCTGAAAGCTTTTAGAAAGTAAATATTTTGATGTATTGGCTTTTTTGACAGCTGCTTGAACTTGTTCAGACCATGAGAGTTTATTATTTACTATGATACCTAAATCGGAGCAACTATCTCTCGGGTGGATTAGGAAATCATTTATCTGATAAGATAGACGGGGGGTTATTATGTCCAATATGTAAAACACAGCACTTTTCAACATTAAGAGGGATAGACCAAGTCTCACACCAATTTTGAATAGATTTCAGATCCTCTTGTAGTGTGTTGTAGTTGGTGAAAGGATTTCCGAAAAACTTACTATCGTCGGCATAAAAAGCATGACTGGACTTTATAACATGCTGAAGATCAGATGCGTATAAAAGAAACAACGTTGGGCCAAGAACAGAACCCTGAGGTACACCAGAGCCTACATCATGACAGGTTGAATATTCAGATCCAATCCTAACTTTAAACTTACGACGGGATAAAAAGGCCGAAATCCAGGATAAAGTTTTCCTCGGATACCAAAGTGTTCAAGCTTTAGAAGGAGTTTGTTTTTTGGAACTTTATCAAAAGCTTTGAAAAGTCCAAGTATATGACATCGATAGGTTGTTTGTTATCCAAGGCCAAAGTCCACTCGTTGAGGCAAGATAGTAGATTGGTGAGAGCGGACCTTCCAGGTATAAACCCGTGTTGCGTTGGAGGGATTATATTGTGGTTCAAAAGAAACGGAAGCAGAGAATCTACAATAATTCTTTCCATGGTTTTGGCACAGACGGAGATTGGACGATAGTTGTTTGGATCAAGTTTATCATCTTTTTTAAAGATTGGAGTAACGGAAGCTGAAAGCCATATAGATGGTAGAGTCCCATGATCAAAAGAGCTTTGAAAAATGTTGCTTAGTGGATCTGCTAATATTGATGAATATTTTTTAAAAACTGATGGAGGGAACATGTCAGGGCCAGGAGAGGAGTCAATTTTGATATCCTCAAGTTTTTTTTTAACAACATCAGGAGAGAAAATAATGCTTTCAAGAGACTGATGAAGTCTTGTTGTTTGGATTTGAGGTACGGAGTCATGAAATGGGAGTGTAAACGATTTTTCGAAAGTTTTTGCTAGAGCTTCAGCTGCTGAGGCGTGCGTATCACATATAATGTTGTTGTCTCTGATAACGGGTATGGAAATATTGGATGCAAGTTTAGTTCTGGTATACTTGTAGATTGCTTTGCTGCCTTTATTTAAAAGATTTGATTCAAATTCTTTTTGGCAAGTTTTAAGTCCCTAGATAAAGCATTTGAATATGTGCGGTGTGCTTCAAAATCTACAGTACTATTTGAAGTGCGATATTTTCTCCATAACTGCCGTTTTCGACGAGAACGTGTAATGAAACTATCGTTAATCCATGGTTTCTTGTTGTTTTGCGTGTGTTTGGTGTAGAATGTCGAACTGGAAATGGCCTCTTGTAGGAGAGAAGAAAATGTATCCCATTTTTTGTTAACATCTTCAATGTCGTAAATAGAGTTCCATTGAATATCATGTAGGTTTGAAGATAGTTTGGTATGGTTGATACGCGCAAGTGTTTTGTGGACGTTGCGTGGATTCGGATATATAATTATTTGGAGGCGGCAAGTAACCACGACGTGGTCAGATTTACCAAGAGGTGATTTGTAGCAGATATCGTGAAGTAAGTCCGAATCGGAGCATAAAATTAAATCCACTGTAGATGGATTTTGGTTGGCTCTGAAACGCGTGTGCTCCGTGACAAGTTGGGATAAGTTGCAACTGACTAGCATTTCAGCAAAAAGTGATGAACTAGACTCGGAGTCGAAAAGGTCTGGGATAGGCCATTTAAAGCTGGGTGGTTAAAATCTCCAAAAATAATTAATTCGTTCGATGACGATCTGATGTCCTTAATTTTTTCGCAAAGACTTGCGTCTGAGGCATGACTTACTTTTTGAGATGGAGGACGATAAATACATCCTAACGTAAATGTAAGATCCTTAGAGCTAAGATTAAGCCAGATGTTCTCGATCCGAGGTATGTTGTGTGTAGATGGTATAACTTTAAAGTTTTTAAAAGCGGACTTTTTAAGGTAAATGGCCACACCTCCACCTACTTGATTTAGACGGTCTTGACGATAAAGAGTGTAGCCGTGGATGTTGACAATGCTGTCGGGAATAGAAGGGGAAAGCCAGGTTTCAGTGATAAGTATACAATCGGGATCGTATGTATTGAGAGAAAGAGTGAGTTCGTCGAATTTTGCCAAAAGAGATGCAGTATTAGTGTATAGAAATTTGAGATTTTGGACAGATAGTAAAGCTAGTGGTTTTTTGGAGTGTGAATAATCTGGGGAACACCCATTTTATATTTAATTGTCAGGTTAGATTCGCCAGCGGTAGTTCTTCTTTCTAGTTCCATCCTTAAATTCTTCAGTTCTTGAACTTGCAGCGGGGTTTTGTCATCTCCTATTTTGATATGTTTGAATTTATCGTTGGCAGTTACAGCTTTTATGTTCCGAAACGTTAGCCTGGCCGTATCAGGTGAATCTAAGACTACTTTAATAGGTCTCAAGCTGTTTGGAGTTACTTTACCAACGCGCGTAAAGCTCTTAATTTTGTCTTCGCGAACGTTTGCCAGTTTTAGAATTTCTCGCACCGTCGGTAGTTCATCTGGTTGCGGAGATTCGGCTAAACCGTACAGCATAATATTATTGCTACGTATCATGCGTTCACGAATCTCAAGACCCGACATTGAGGTGGTATCTACAGAGATTTGTGGTTGGGTCAAGCCGTGCTGTACCATATGAGAATATTTTTTGTTAAGCTCGGATAGCGGATCAGGTCAGGTATCTTCTTATCGGATGAAGATCGGTCAGAGAGAGCGGCAGTCGGGCGGTCTTCGTATTTATAGTATCGGGGTCCCTTATCTGCTGCTTCCGGTGGCGATTAGAGTAGGAGGGGAGTTTCGCTTGCGCGCCGCCTTATCGTAACTTTCGGCATCGGATGTCGATCGGCTTATCTTCGGTTGGATCCGAAACGTTTAAAAAGCGCGCTGAATTTAATTCAAATGCTTTTTGAGCATCCCTAAGAATTAATCTCAGGGCGAAACGTTACACCTGTACTTTAGAAAATCTATAAAAACAGAAAAAATATGGGAGTGCTCAGTTGAAACAATTAAACACATTTAATTTTGATTTAAAACGACTTCAGACACCACCAAAAGTGCATCATGTTACTTGATATGCATCGCTGCTGACGTCAAATAACGCAACCATCCGACGCGCAGTGTTTTAGCGTTGATCGAGGGATTTACCAATGTTGCCTATTGTACCTCGAAAACTAAAAACCCTGTATTGTTGTGTTGGTTCCATTCAGTATTAGGTACGTGTATTTCTTAATAATATGTTTATCAATACCTAGCTACTAGTTATCTGTATAATTATAATTGCTTCATATTGCGTCATTTAATGCGTTATGGTCGCTAGGGCATAAAATGACATAAATCCATTAATTCTGAAATCATTAATAACGCGTGATCTGTGATCACCTAGTACTTTTTTTTATTTTGCGAATTTTAGAAGTAGTTAGTTCTTCCATAATGTAATCTGAAGTTCTTCATAATTATCTTCTTCTTCTACTTCGTTTATATATAAAATTCAAAGTATGTGTGTATGTTTGGTATAAAAATCCACACCCCAGCACAGATCACTTTCAAAACTTACAAACGGGCACTATGGGCATGTGGGAGGGCATAGAGGTGGTCCCGGTCGCTAACTATTAACAAATATTATATTTTAGTGATATTAACCACACAAACTTTTGACAACTGTCATATTTTATTTGACTTTTTTCAAAGGTATGCATATTTTTATGAATTTAACTAAATGTTTGCAATTATTTACTTTATCCGCAAACGTCATAAAAGTGACAACTTATGTGTCTTTATTGACAAGGTAAAAGTGTCACTTTATCTGATTAAGCAGATAAAATAGCAACTTTTGCGTACTTTATGTACCTAATCACATAAAATCGTTGCTCTCTTTCTTTCTTTCTATGTTTGTTCGCTATCTCCTCCGAAGATACTGGACCGATTAAATTGTATGATGGCTTAACATTTTGCTAATTTTTAGACTTAGATCGTATCCGATTTTTATTTTCAAAAAGAGTACGACAAAGTTTTAATTTAATTAAATCTTTTAAGCAGCGGAGCGGAGCATCTCTCGCCGTGGGTTATGGTGTGACAGCTGCTGTGGCCGTGTGCTATTAGCTCGGGTTAATCAGTATGTTCATATATCATTATATTAGCGCGTTATTTAAACAACCGAGGTTGGCGCAGAGGTAGAGTGCTCGCCTGTCACGCGGGTGGCCCGGGTTCGGTTCCCGGCCGATGCATAATTTTTTTTAAATTTATATTAATGAAATTTATCTGAATACGTTTGCGGATAAAATAGTATATGTTATTCGGAGTAAAAGTGACTTTATGTGGCTTAGCTGAATTATTTGCCTCACTAACGTTCGGCTAAATAAACTTTAGCTTTGCCACATAAAGTATCAATTTTACTCTTAATAACATAATCTACTATTAATCGACGTTTCCAAATCGTAAAAGTATAAGTTATATAAAATTAGATATTTTATGTATTTAGATTTCTTTAATATTTTGACCAATAAAGGGCCTATAGAGGCACCAACATTAGATTTTAACACCCCCATAGAGAACGCCAGAGTGAAATTCTGGCGCCTAGCAAAAAAATAAAATATAGCTAATACCCAAATGCATTATAAAATTTATACAAAAACGTGTGGCCAGCTTTTTTGTAATATTTTTTTTGAAAATTTACAAATTGTTGAAGAAGGCCTTTACGTACTTTTATATTTTCTTCATTCGTTTCATTTTATGGTGTACTATCCCTAAACAGTGGCGGCTCGTGAACTTTTGCAGTGCCGGTTCTGACAAGTAAATAATACAATTTCAGGGCTCGTAGGGCACTATTTTATATTTTGGTAAAAAAATATAGTTCTGCAATACGTGCAAGAATTTTTTAACGTAAAACATCACACCGCAACTGCTGATATTTATGTTGACGTCTGGTGGTTTAATTAAAATATCATATCAAGCTATACAGAATTTTAAGTAAGAGGAAGATAGCAAATGCATTTACGGAAAGTTCCTAGGACAAACAATAGAGGGAGTTTCGTTCGATTTGAGGCTTATGGAGCATGCAAAAAGTCACTATTTCGTACATATTTCGTAAATTTTAGGTCACTATTTACATTTTTTTACTCAATTTATGTTATGAGCCCTGCAATTTTTAGATAATCTTACACCTGGGTACAGTACTAAGTTTAAATACTAAAAATAAAAACTCACAAAAATTTATTAAGACACAGAATTAGACTTTTCTAAAAGAATAGTAAATTCCCCTCCTTTTAAGGTAAACAATATGTTAAAATTCTCTGACTATACAATTTTTGATTTTGGAATAAATAAACTGCAGTTTTTTCATGTATCTATCCCAGCAAACACGTTATATTGATGTTATGCAACACAAAAGTAACAATGTTAACTAACATTTGTTATGTTTGTGATACATAAATAGTCCGACCGCGTTAGCGGGAGGACTATTCTGTCAAACTGACACGATTTGTTATTGTGCAGGAAGTTTGAGACGTATAACCTGTTAGAAGTACGCATTGTATTCGATTTGATTATTTTTTGAGTAAATTTTAATGCAGCTCGATTTGATTGTATTGACCTAGCTGAAAGTCAAGAAGACTATACTAAGGAGATGCAACTTCTTATGACGGCTGTATATAAAAGCGGCCCTCATGTCGGGGATAGCCGTCGCGGCGCTGTCGACAGCGTGTAATGCCGTTCGAGAGTTGGAAGCGAGCTAAATTAACCTGTAATCGCGGTTAAAAGTCAGTTTACGGTTGTTAATCCAATGGAGTGTATTTCAAGTGTGTTATTAATTGTTAAAACATGGTCCGAATTTCCAGTTACACTCAGCAAATGTTTGACATTGACAGTTCACGAGTTTTGTGAATGAATAATTGTACACCACGGCCGCCTTACTTGTCAGCTTTTAGCGGTCCGCTTCGAAACGGGAGTTGCGTGTCCTTAGTATAGTGTTCTTGCTGAAAGTCATCTCCATGAAAACAACATCAAGTTGACAAAAGTTATGTATTGCGTTGCCTAGTGAAGTTACTATAGTATAATCGATTTTGTATAATCGAAATTATACAAGATAACTTAACTAAATCCAGCCTTCTGATTGGTCGAAATCTCTCCGAAAAAAAATAATCAGAAGTAATACTATAAGTACTTCGATATTATCGGGTTATATGTCGATAACTTGTTGCACAATAATAAAAGAGTGTCAGTTTGACAGGTTAAATAATCCGACCGCGTCAGCGGGAGGATTATTCTGTCAAACTGACAAATTTTAAAAATTATTGTTGTTCAAAGTACTTTATTTATTTTTGCTTTATACTGTGATTCATACTGTGTCTTCTGTTATACTAAAAGACCCGTAAGTAGAACAGTGGGGACTATAGCGGCCATTTTGTTTTTAATCGGATCAATTAAAAGTCAATTAAACCGCGAATTAAACCGCGAATCAGATGCTCTAATTAATTTCGCGGTTTGATCTAATTAATCACATATGAAGTTTGATATGTAATTTACATATGTGCTACTGATTAAATTACGCATAAGCTTCCGATTAAATTACGCATTAGATTTTTTAATTTGCTTCTGGAATTACGCGTCGGACTTCGGCGGCCATCTTGGATTTCTGGCGGGAATATTTGAAATTTGAATTTTTTCCGATTTTTTTCTAAGTTCCATTATTTGAATTTTAAACTTCCCGGGCGTCGGCCATCTTGGTGCGCTCGCACTTCTCACGGCGGTTGTTTTTAAATTTGAATTTTCGCGGAAATATTTGAAATTGAAACTGGTGGATCTATCTCGCTCTTCGAAGCTGCTGTCTCTGTCTTGCATTCACTCGCGGAAATATTTAAATTTAAAAAAAGCTATTTGCGTCGGACCCGAGTGGGAATCGAACCCTCTACGTTTGCATACACATTGGGCTCACATCGATCGATGCCTCTAGACCACGGAGCGGTACGGGATTTAAAGGGTTTGAACGAAACGCCATTTCGCAGCTCTACAGTCACGCCGCTCAAATTTTAAACAACTTATTTTTTCGAAAATTTACATTTTAAGAACTGAAATGTGCAGCTTGATGTGATTAAAGGTATATGCATTTTTTAAAAATTGATTTCGCCCCGTGATTTCACTAGAATTAATTATTTTACTCTCTTATATAAATACGCGTATTCTGTCCGTTAAGAATGGTTTATCGCCTAGTATATAGCTGGAAATTTCCTATCGAGTTGTTGATCAATTAAATTAATCGTTTTAGTGTTTAAAAATTATTTATAAGACAGGCGAAAATTTTAAAGCTATGCGGAAAAGAGGCAAGTTCTATCGTAAAATATACGGGCTACAAATTTGAGTTTAGCGGTTATTATCCATTTTCATATTTGAAATGCCAGAACATGACGAATTTTCGGTTGTATAAAGAGGTTTTCGCGCTAGTATTTGAATGGGTTAAATTACGCGATTTTCTCTAAGTTCCCTTTTTAAAACAGGTCGAGACTACGAATCGTTTCCTGGAAAACATACTGCATCGTGTAACGGTATTCGTTAATTATTCAAAATGTTTTATTGCAGCCTTGTCTAATACAAGGGGGGAAAATAGCCCTTACGCCTTTGTACTTGTTTATAATTATACGTGTTTTATAAATTTTGACCGCATAGCGAAATCATAATTACGCGTCGGCTATTTTTAAACTTTAGAGCTAATATATGAGTGACTTAACAAATATTTGTCCGTTAGAAATTGCAGTACAGGTCTCGGCATGTCGTTATGTGTAATTAGAAAAACACGTCATAGTCTCAGGGTCGCTGGGCGATCGGTCACAATTATATATATCAGCAATAACATGAACAAGAAGATATACGTATTGCTTGAGTAAGAAAGAGATAAACATATAATCCGTTCACGACCTTTTTGGGACAGAGTTGGCTATTATTTTTTCTTTTCATGTTGGACTAACTGATTCGGTGATGTAGCGGATGCAACTTTTTTTTCTGTCAGTGTCTGTTCGACATTTTCTTACCACCACATTGCCAAATTTATTATTTTAATATTCGTAAGAAAATAAATGCTTTATCAAGTGTGTAAAAGTAATTTTAATTTCCGTCAAAGGAAAAATCAAAATGCCCAATATAATTTTGTTACAACAAAAAAAATTTCCATTAAACGATGCTAGTTGCAGTTTAAAAAGGACAGACCAGATCTAAAAGAACACGAGTTGATGTAGAGACTAGAGAGAGATCCGGCAACAACGTACCTATTCAGAAAATATAACCTTAAACTGAAAACAACCTAACCTAACAGAAAAAGTGTCAGTTTGCATTAGGGAGTTTAGTTGCCGCAGAGGTACTGCCAACAAAATTACTAGATGGTCATAGCCTCACCTGACCCAAAAAGATCGTGAACGGCTTATATTAGCAAGTATTGGAGAAGGCTTGACTAATTTTAATTATGACATTTGTCAACTAAACATAAAATAAATTTTAATAAAAGCACGCAAAATTACGAAAATACGTAGAAAATTTATAAAAATCGGCATCTTGTCACATTAAATTCTGCAAAAACGACAAAAAAAACAATATTTTTATACAACTTTCATCGAAAAATAGTAAAATTTTACGAAAATACGTCTGTGTTGACGACCAATGAAAATAAATTTGAATAAAATACGCAAAAATTACGAAAAGACGTATGTGTTGATCCCCAAAGTAACAAAAATTTGAATAAAAACGCACAATTTCGTTGAAAATATTTACAAAGCGACTTTATAGTACCGAAAAATTGATGTAAAAAAGTTTTAAGAGTTATTTCTAAGCATAATTTTGCAAACGTTTAACAAATAAACCGTAATTTTTTAAAGTACATCACACAATTATGAAATCGTAGTTCAATTTATATGAATTTCGATACTTTGTATGTGAAAAATAGCTTCAATTACTAATATTTGAATAAAAACATGCAATTTCCAAAGCATTTCGTTTAAAATTTTAGAAAATCGATAGCATCTCCCATGAAAATTTATAAAAATCGGCATTTTGTCATATTAAATTCTGTAAAAACGACAAAAACAATATTTTTTTCACAACTTTCATTGAAAAATAGTAAAATTTTACGAAAATACGTCTGTGCTGACGACAAATGAAAATAAATTTGAATAGAAACACGCAAAAATTACGAAAAGCCGTATGTGTTGACCCCCAAAGTAACAAAAATTTGAATAAAATCACACAATCATACAGCATCTCACATAAATTTTCGCAAATATTGACATCATGTCACATAAATTATACAAAAACTGTCATCACGTCACTTGAAATTATACAAAAAACGATATTTTATTCAACACACGATGAAAATTGAACAAAAATCACGCAATTACAAGCCATCTCACATAAATTTTCACAAAAATCGACATCATGTTACATAAACTATGCATAATTTTGCAAATGTTTTACACTTTTTATAAAATGCATCGCTCAAAATTAAAAGAAATAGCAATTTCGTTGAAAAAATCTACTACCACAAGCATTTCGATAAACAAAATTCAAAAAATCTTATACTTTTGACGGAAATATATGTATGTTGACCACAAATTAACATAATTTTTAAATAAAAACGCGCAATTCGTTGAAAAAAAAATATTCTGACACCACCAAAACACGCAATTTCATTGAAAAATATATATATGTTGTCCACAAATTAACATAAATTTGAATAAAAACACGTAATTTTGTTGAAAAAATGTTCTGGCCCCTTCATTTCACTTAAAATTTTACAAAACTGCCATCATAACACTTGAAATTATACAAAATATATGTATGTTGATCACAAATTAACATAAACCTGAATAAAACACACAATTTCGTTGAAAAATTTGCAAATGTTTTACACTTTTTTATAAAATGTATCGCACAAAATTAAAAGAAATCACAATTTTCTAAATTATATCACGCTATTATGAAATCGTAGATTGATTTTTTGAAATTTTACACTTTGTAACTGTAAAATAACTGCAAATACTAATATTTTAGCTTTAGACTTTGTAATTATTGCAGATTCGAGAAAAAAAACAAAGCAGAGTAGAAATAAAAAACACAAACACTTTGTAATAAACAAATATATTGTTCTTATTTCGTATAATACTTAATAATATAAATATAAATGTGCAGCAGAATGTCTTATTTCTAAAAATTCGCTAGCAATTTACAAAACTGTAGTTTGAGGTGCACGACATTTCAAATTAAAAAGACTGCAAGTAATAAAATCAGAATTTCATTGTGTAATTTTAAAGTTTAAGATGCACCCAATCTAGAATTCCCTTCGTTTTTGGTGTTGATGACATCTGCCTTAGAGGCGTTTTTCTAACGGCCCTTTTTTGGAGGCGTTTCCTTATCGGCGTTCTTCTGACTGAACCTTTTTGATGTGGACTTGGATGAGTAGCTGGTGTTTTTAATTTATATTCTAAATCGGACTCGCAGTTATCAGTTTCCATTTCGGTTTTTCCTGTAGTATCAGTCGGGGTTGGCTTCTCTTGCTGTTTAGGTTTAGCTAGCAGCACATTAGCAACGTTAAGGTCTTTGATGTACTCAGCAAACTGTAGGCGTCCGGATGGATTAATAGTTTTTCGAGGCCGCAGAGTGTCATGAATTAAATCGACTATGTTAGACGCCGGTAAAATTTCACCCTTTATAGTAACGGTGCCCTTGTGATCCCAGCTCACATCGCTTGAGGTACTCAAAATGCGTAGGAAAACTTCAGCTTTTTTCTTAAAAGTTTTGGGAAGTGTAGATAAAATAACGGCATTTGATAGGCTGTCACTGGTTGTTTCAATAGGTATTTTGATTGGCTGCCGCGCCTGGTTTGTGAAATGAAGGAATCGTTGTAAAACCTGATTGTACTGGATCCATTTATCGTGATCAGTTAATTTGGACTTTAAAACTTTTTGCATTTCGTCATCAAGCTGTGATAATATATTTTTCTCCGCATCATCGCCAGACTTAAGACGTTGGACAAATTCCGGCGATACAATCAACACCTTCCGCTCTTTGTCCATTTTAGTCGAAAAGGAGCTCAGTCGTTTGTTCTAGTAGAGCCGTCGTGAATAAACTAGCTTAAAATCAAGACTTTCATAATAAATATATAAAAAAAATATGACAGGTACGGGAATCGAACCCGTATTCTCTCTCGAGATCAGAACTTGAATCTGACGCCTTAACCATTCGGCCAACCTGCCTCCCTATATAAACGAGCACTCTCTGCATAATTAAGAAAATATATAGTTTAAAAAGCCTTCTGCATGCAATTTCAAACAATATTTCATATAAATTAAGCCATGTACAAATTTCTAAATCGGTTTTGATATATATTTTATCGAAAGACTTGACCCTCAGCTGCCGTTGAATTTACAAGTGCCATCCTGTCTGTTGTGTGACGTAGGTAATGTCTCCATACCTTTTTATTTTAAAATTCTATAAAATCAGAGGTCCAAACTGCTGCCGCATCAGGTAACAGAGTACAATGGTTTAAAACGTGTTAGTGCGGCATCAGTCGGGCCTCTGTTTTATAGAATTTTAAAATAAAAAGGTATGGAGACATTACCTACGTCACATCGCAGACAGGCTGGCTCTTGTAAATTCAACGATGACGCATCTCGACAAATAATAAAACGGCAGCTGAGGGTCCAATCTTTCGATAAAATATATATCAAAACCGATTTAGAAATTTGTACATGGCTTAATTTATATGAAATATTGTTTGAAATTGCATGCAGAAGGCTTTTTAAACTATATATTTTCTTAATTATGCAGAGAGTGCTCGTTTATATAGGGAGGCAGGTTGGCCGAATGGTTAAGGCGTCAGATTCAAGTTCTGATCTCGAGAGAGAATACGGGTTCGATTCCCGTACCTGTCATATTTTTTTTATATATTTATTATGAAAGTCTTGATTTTAAGCTAGTTTATTCACGACGGCTCTACTAGAACAAACGACTGAGCTCCTTTTCGACTAAAATGGACAAAGAGCGGAAGATGTTGATTGTATCGCCGGAATTTGTCCAACGTCTTAAGTCTGGCGATGATGCGGAGAAAAATATATTATCACAGCTTGATGACGAAATGCAAAAAGTTTTAAAGTCCAAATTAACTGATCACGATAAATGGATCCAGTACAATCAGGTTTTACAACGATTCCTTCATTTCACAAACCAGGCGCGGCAGCCAATCAAAATACCTATTGAAACAACCAGTGACAGCCTATCAATGCGTTATTTTATCTACACTTCCCAAAACTTTTAAGAAAAAAGCTGAAGTTTTCCTACGCATTTTGAGTACCTCAAGCGATGTGAGCTGGGATCACAAGGGCACCGTTACTATAAAGGGTGAAATTTTACCGGCGTCTAACATAGTCGATTTAATTCATGACACTCTGCGGCTTCGAAAAACTATTAATCCACCCGGACGCCTACAGTTTGCTGAGTACATCAAAGACCTTAACCTTGCTAATGTGCTGCTAGCTAAACCTAAACAGCAAAAGAAGCCAACCCCGACTGATACTACAGGAAAAACCGAAATGGAAACTGATAACTGCGAGTCCGATTTAGAATATAAATTAAAAACACCAGCTACTCATCCAAGTCCACATCAAAAAGGTTCAGTCAGAAGAACGCCGATAAGGAAACGCCTCCAAAAAAGGGCCGTTAGAAAAACGCCTCTAAGGCAGATGTCATCAACACCAAAAACGAAGGGAATTCTAGATTGGGTGCATCTTAAACTTTAAAATTACACAATGAAATTCTGATTTTATTACTTGCAGTCTTTTTAATTTGAAATGTCGTGCACCTCAAACTACAGTTTTGTAAATTGCTAGCGAATTTTTAGAAATAAGACATTCTGCTGCACATTTATATTTATATTATTAAGTATTATACGAAATAAGAACAATATATTTGTTTATTACAAAGTGTTTGTGTTTTTTTATTCTACTCTGCTTTGTTTTTTTTCTCGAATCTGCAATAATTACAAAGTCTAAAGCTAAAATATTAGTATTTGCAGTTATTTTACAGTTACAAAGTGTAAAATTTCAAAAAATCAATCTACGATTTCATAATAGCGTGATATAATTTAGAAAATTGTGATTTATTTTAATTTTGTGCGATACATTTTATAAAAAAGTGTAAAACATTTGCAAATTTTTCAACGAAATTGTGTGTTTTATTCAGGTTTATGTTAATTTGTGATCAACATACATATATTTTGTATAATTTCAAGTGTTATGATGGCAGTTTTGTAAAATTTTAAGTGAAATGAAGGGGCCAGAACATTTTTTCAACAAAATTACGTGTTTTTATTCAAATTTATGTTAATTTGTGGACAACATATATATATTTTTCAATGAAATTGCGTGTTTTTGGTGGTGTCAGAATATTTTTTTTTCAACGAATTGCGCGTTTTTATTAAAAATTATGTTAATTTGTGGTCAACATACATATATTTCCGTCAAAAGTATAAGATTTTTTGAATTTTGTTTATCGAAATGCTTGTGGTAGTAGATTTTTTCAACGAAATTGCTATTTCTTTTAATTTTGAGCGATGCATTTTATAAAAAGTGTAAAACATTTGCAAAATTATGCATAGTTTATGTAACATGATGTCGATTTTTGTGAAAATTTATGTGAGATGGCTTGTAATTGCGTGATTTTTGTTCAATTTTCATCGTGTGTTGAATAAATATCGTTTTTTGTATAATTTCAAGTGACGTGATGACAGTTTTTGTATAATTTATGTGAGATGATGTCGATATTTGCGAAAATTTATGTGAGATGCTGTATGATTGTGTGATTTTATTCAAATTTTGTTACTTTGGGGGTCAACACATACGGCTTTTCGTAATTTTTGCGTGTTTCTATTCAAATTTATTTTCATTTGTCGTCAGCACAGACGTATTTTCGTAAAATTTTACTATTTTTCAATGAAAGTTGTGAAAAAAATATTGTTTTTGTCGTTTTTACAGAATTTAATATGACAAGATGCCGATTTTTATAAATTTTCATGGGAGATGCTATCGATTTTCTAAAATTTTAAACGAAATGCTTTGGAAATTGCATGTTTTTATTCAAATATTAGTAATTGAAGCTATTTTTCACATACAAAGTATCGAAAATTCATATAAATTGAACTACGATTTCATAATTGTGTGATGTACTTTAAAAAATTACGGTTTATTTGTTAAACGTTTGCAAAATTATGCTTAGAAATAACTCTTAAAACTTTTTTACATCATTTTTCGGTACTATAAAGTCGCTTTGTAAAGATTTTCAACGAAATTGTGCGTTTTTATTCAAATTTTTGTTACTTTGGGGATCAACACATACGTCTTTTCGTAATTTTTGCGTATTTTTATTCAAATTTATTTTCATTGGTCGTCAACACAGACGTATTTTCGTAAAATTTTACTATTTTTTCAATGAAAGTTGTATAAAAATATTGTTTTTTGTCGTTTTTGCAGAATTTAATGTGACAAGATGCCGATTTTTATAAATTTTCTACGTATTTTCGTAATTTTGCGTGCTTTTATTCAAATTTATTTTATGTTTAGTTGACAAATGTCATAATTAAAATTAGTCAAGCCTTCTCCAATACTTGCTAATATAAGCCGTTCACGATCTTTTTGGGTCAGGTGAGGCTATGACCATCTAGTAATTTTGTTGGCAGTACCTCTGCGGCAACTAAACTCCCTAATGCAAACTGACACTTTTTCTGTTAGATTAGGTTGTTTTCAGTTTAAGGTTATATTTTCTGAATAGGTACATTGCTGCCGGATCTCTCTCTAGTCTCGACATCAACTCGTGTTCTTTTAGATCTGGTCTGTCCTTTTTAAACTGCAACTAGCATCGTTTAATGGAAATTTTTTGTTGTAACAAAATTATATTGGGCATTTTGATTTTTCCTTTGACGGAAATTAAAATTACTTTTACACACTTGATAAAGCATTTATTTTCTTACGAATACTAAAATAATAAGTTTGGCAATGTGGTGGCAAGAAAATGTCGAACAGACACTGACAGAAAAAAAGTTGCATCCGCTACATCACCGAATCAGTTAGTCCAACATGAAAAGAAAAAATAATAGCCAACTCTGTCTCAAAAAGGTCGTGAACGGATTATATGTTTATCTCTTTCTTACTCAAGCAATACGTATATCTTCTTGTTCATGTTATTGCTGATATATATAATTGTGACCGATCGCCCATTTAATTTTAAACTAGCTGTTGTAATTTATAAGCGGCTAAAACTCAGTCGGAAATAACATTTAAAATTTATTTATAATATGTTTATGGAAGTGTAATGTCAGAACAGCTAAGTGGTACAATATTCAAACGTTTAAAACCAAACAAAACACAGGCACCGACCTGTTTTAAAAAGGGAACTTAGACGGAAATTTCCAATAGTAGGTAGGGACAATGAGGATCTCGTTAATCCAGCCATATAGCAGGCACAAATTATAAAATTATTAATTATGACACATCCAACCGTAAAATCAGTTTTTTAAAATTACTACAAGTCATTTAACAACACAGGCAATGCATTTCCAATTTCATAAATAACCTTTTTTTGAAAAATAGTTTGTTTAAAGCTGGGCTCGTGACACGTAAGTGACTATGTTTAATTCCTTTAACCTCGATCGCTTCGATAGCCCAGTTGGTTAAGGCTTCGTACTCGTAATGCTGTGATCGCTGGTTCGACTCCAGCCATGGGACATCGCAGGAAGCTTTTTTTAAATTAAAATAAATGTGAGAAAACCAAATTAAAATTCAAATATTCGCGCGAAATTAAAATGGCCTCCGTGCATGAGAGAGAGAGTAGCTTCGATGAGGGAGACGGAAGATCTACCAGTTTGAAATTCAAATATTTCCGCGAAAATTCAAAATTAAAAACGATACCTGTGAGAAGTGCGCGCGCAGAAAACAAAGATGGACGACACACCGCGAAGTTTAAATTCAAAAACTGGGACTTAGAAAAAAATCTGAAAAATTTAAATTTCAAATATTCGCGCCAGAAATCCAAGATGGCCGCCGAAGTCCGACGCGTAATTTTAATCGGAAGCTAATGCGTAATTTAAGCAGTAGCACATGTAAAAATTAATTAGATCAAACCGCGAAATTAATTAGATCAAACCGCGAAATTAATTAGATCAAACCGCGAAATTAATTAGATCAAACCGCGAAATTAAAACCACGAAATCCGCGAATAAATCCGCGAATTAAACCGCGAATCCGCGAATCAAATAAAAGGAGTGGGGGGTTTCTCGCCTCCTTCTACTCACGACCTTCTCCTAGAGCTGTGCACAGAAGCACAAGCTCGGTTGTTAGTTGTGATCGAATGGCCACATGTTTCGTCTCTTGGTGTTAAGACTCATCAGGGTACCGACATGCGCTCATATTTAGTTAGGATGTGAGGGCAGAACTCTAAACAGTCAACTTACACAATTTTACAGACTTCGCGTCTGTTGGCGTACAATGATGTGTGTGTTTTTGTGGCAGGTAGAGTAAATGTATACTCACCTACTGTATGTCTCAGTGGACGTTATCCACAAAAACATACACATCATTGTACGCCAACAGACGCGAAGTCTGTAAAATTGTGTAAGTTGACTGTTTAGAGTTCTGCCCTCACATCCTAACTAAATATGAGCGCATGTCGGTACCCTGATGAGTCTTAACACCAAGAGACGAAACATGTGGCCATTCGATCACAACTAACAACAGAGCTTGTGCTTCTGTGCACAGCTCTAGGAGAAGGTCGTGTGATAGGTGGCTCTTTCCCTTAAGGAGGGGAGTATAAAATAAACACGGAAGGAATATGAACATCAGTCGTCTTACTAGTCTTCTTACAAATTTACTTCATTTATGGCGGAGACGCAGGTAGTTGTGTGTGACCTCATGCAATTGAGGTACCACAGCAGGTAGAGTAAATGTATACTCACCTACTAAATAAATCCTGGTATTCTGCGTAACCAATTACATCTATTAAGAGTATGCTCCTTCTTCTTCTTTTTTCTTAGCTTTATTTGTATAAGGTTGGGTTGCTCGTACATTTCCGGTATTGGTCAACGATTCGCTACCATCTTCTTGAAGTGTAACATTCTGTTTCATATCTCTTACCCCTCTGTCTACGCTTTCTTCTCATAATCTCATAGTTCCCTTTTAGTCGTGACCAGCTACTATATCTATATGTTTGTGGATTCTACACGTAGGTTTCAATTAACTATTCCAAAAGTAAATATGGTATCTTAACTACACCACTTTTTAACAGTTAATTAGGACATTATTTTAGACCATGACTACGCGTACTCACTGTCTCATTATCTCCATTTTGTGCGTATGTTACGCTCAATTTTTGAAATCCCTCAGTGAAATGAGAAAAAAATTCTCGTCCGTGAAATTGCCACTGCATCTGCCGAATTCGCGTAATAGGAAAACATTGTTTGTTTCGTTATTAGTATTGTTTTTGATTCTGCTTACCTTTGTAACTCGTTCAGTTGCTTATCTCACGTAAAATACAAAATTTGATACTGCGAAATTCATGAATTTGGCAAATTTCTGTCTAGTACTACATGATATTGGCAGATGCAGTGCTGATTTCACGGAATATGCAAAATGTTGCCTATTTCACAAGTTGATCAATTTCACAGACTCGGTGTGACACCTATATTTACTGGTATTGTTTTGCCTGGTTCCGTTTTATTTATGTCGTATTCTTATTGATGAACAAGTCCACAATTTCATCGATAACGGGGACTGTAATCACTGGTTCACCATCTGGTAATTTGCAAATTGTTGGTAACTAATTGTAACTGAAGTCGTTACACGTCATGTCTGATTGTAAACAAATCAAGTTGAGAGAGAAGTATCGACCGATTTCTGTCTTGTGTAGCAGAGCCCATTTATTACCTTCACTTACCATATAAAGAAGCAACAATAGAGTGACTTGATATATGATTGTTAACAAACATGGATAAATTACGTCTTGACTACTTACAGTCTTATCTTATTTCAACATGACTCAGAGCAGGCCATGACTATGCATTTTTCTAAGAGCGTAGATAGAAATTTGATAAAAAACCAGGTGTTGGTTACAAATAAAGTTCGCAAGGTAACTCAGAACCAACCAAAATTTCTATTTATTTTCAAAATATTTTCATTAAACTTACTAAAGCACCAATAAATGGCTTGCTTAGTTTCGTTAGTTTTTTTGACATTTTGAAGATATATTTAACAAAACCTTGTAATAACTGCAGTGTTCAAAACAGCTGTCAAAAGTTCCGTTAGTAATATTTAAGGTTAAGTTAGTACACTATAAAAATTATTAGAAGTCACAGCCTGCTCTGAGTCATGTTGAAAAAATGAATACATTTTTACTTCCTTTTACAATATTCATTCATTGGTCTGTCTGTGTGTCTGTCTGTCTGTGTGTCTGTGTGTCTGTCTGACTGTGTGTCTGTCTGTGAACAAAATATCTCAAAAACCGAAAGAGGTATGGAGTTGAAACTTCATATATAAGTTTTGTGTACTATGTAGATGCGACAGCAAGCTTTTGAAGAAAATCGCATAACCGGAAGTAGGTGTTTACTCTTGCGATTTTTCAGTTTTTTTCGATTTTTTTCAAAAACGGCTCTAACGATTTTTTTTAAACTTTACATTTTTATTAAATTTTTAATGTGTATTGATGTGAGATAGGTGATTTTCCAGTTGAATACTTCTAAAATGGGTTTCTTTTGTTTTTTTTTCTATTTTTTTATTAACTCCTATTTTAAATAGAACACCCGGTATATTATTACGTTTTTGAATTCAGCTTAAAATTCTAGAGAAAATTTGTCTCTTGAACTAACACTCTATTTTGTACCGTTTTTGTAGAATTCGTAATTTTTGAAAATTTTTGACAAATGCTTAAAAATTAAAAATTAAATATTTAACTAATTATAACACCACTGTAAAAGGAAGTTGTGTGAGTGTATCACACCAGATTTTTATAAAATGCATCGCTCAAAATTAAAAGAAATAACAATTTCGTTGAAAAATTTGCAAATGTTTTACACTTTTTTATAAAATGTATCGCACAAAATTAAAAGAAATCACGATTTTCTAAATTATATCACGACATTATGAAATCGTAGATTGATTTTTTGAAATTTTACACTTTGTAACTGTAAAATAACTTCAAATACTAATATTTTAGCTTTAGATTTTGTAATTATTGCAGATTCGTGAAAAACAAAAGCAGAGTAGAAATAAAAAACACAAACACTTTTGTAATAAACAAATATATTGTTCTTATTTCGTATAATACTTAATAATATAAATATAAATGTACAGCAGAATGTCTTATTTTCTAAAAATTTGCTAGCAATTTACAAAACTGTAGTTTGAGGTGCACGACATTTCAAATTAAAAAGGCTGTAAGTAATAAAATCAGAATTTCATTGTGTAATTTTAAAGTTTAAGATGCACCCAATCTAGAATTTCCTTCGTTTTTGGTGTTGATGACATCTGCCTTAGAGGCGTTTTTCTAACGGCCTTTTTTTGGAGGCGTTTCCTTATCGGCGTTCTTCTGACTGAACCTTTTTGATGTGGACTTGGATGAGTAGCTGGTGTTTTTAATTTATATTCTAAATCGGACTCGCAGTTATCAGTTTCCATTTCGGTTTTTCCTGTAGCACCAGTCGGGGTTGGCTTCTTTTGCTGTTTAGGTTTAGCTAGCAGCACATTAGCAACGTTAAGGTCTTTGATGTAATCAGCAAACTGTAGGCGTCCGGGTGGATTAATAGTTTTTCGAGGCCGCAGAGCCTGCAAGCTTATATGGACGACCTTGAAAAGTAGCCGAAACAAGGTAGCTGAAAGCAACGCAACCCCCCCTTTCTTACCTATATGAAACAACCAGTGACAGCCTATCAAATGCCGTTATTTTATCTACACTTCCCAAAACTTTTAAGAAAAAAGCTGAAGTTTTCCTACGCATTTTGAGTACCTCAAGCGATGTGAGCTGGGATCACAAGGGTACCGTTACTATAAAGGGTGAAATTTTACCGGCGTCTAACATAGTCGATTTAATTCACGACACTCTGCGGCCTCGAAAAACTATTAATCCACCCGGACGCCTACAGTTTGCTGATTACATCAAAGACCTTAACGTTGCTAATGTGCTGCTAGCTAAACCTAAACAGCAAAAGAAGCCAACCCCGACTGGTGCTACAGGAAAAACCGAAATGGAAACTGATAACTGCGAGTCCGATTTAGAATATAAATTAAAAACACCAGCTACTCATCCAAGTCCACATCAAAAAGGTTCAGTCAGAAGAACGCCGATAAGGAAACGCCTCTAAGGCAGATGTCATCAACACCAAAAACGAAGGAAATTCTAGATTGGGTGCATCTTAAACTTTAAAATTACACAATGAAATTCTGATTTTATTACTTACAGCCTTTTTAATTTGAAATGTCGTGCACCTCAAACTACAGTTTTGTAAATTGCTAGCGAATTTTTAGAAAATAAGACATTCTGCTGTACATTTATATTTATATTATTAAGTATTATACGAAATAAGAACAATATATTTGTTTATTACAAAAGTGTTTGTGTTTTTTATTTCTACTCTGCTTTTGTTTTTCACGAATCTGCAATAATTACAAAATCTAAAGCTAAAATATTAGTATTTGAAGTTATTTTACAGTTACAAAGTGTACAATTTCAAAAAATCAATCTACGATTTCATAATGGCGTGATATAATTTAGAAAATTGTGATTTCTTTTAATTTTGTGTGATACATTTTATAAAAAAGTGTAAAACATTTGCAAATTTTTCAACAAAATTGCTATTTCTTTTAATTTTGAGCGATGCATTTTATAAAAAGTGTAAAACATTTGCAAAATTATGCATAGTTTATGTAACATGATGTCGATTTTTGTGAAAATTTATGTGGGATGGCTTGTAATTGCGTGATTTTTGTTCAATTTTCATCGTGTCTTGAATAAAATATCGTTTTTTGTATAATTTCAAGTGATATGATGTCAGTTTTTGTATAATTTATGTGACATGATGTCGATTTTTGTGTAAATTTATGTGATATGATGTGTGATTGCGTGATTTTTGTTCAATTTTCATCGTGTGTTGAATGAAAATGTCGTTTTTTGTATAATTTCAAGTGATGTGATGACAGTTTTTGTATAATTTATGTGACATGATGTCGATTTTTGTGAAAATTTATGTGAGATGCTGTATGATTGCGTGATTTTATTCAAATTTTTGTTACTTTGGGGGTCAACACATACGTCTTTTCGTAATTTTTGCGTGTTTCTATTCAAATTTATTTTTATTTGTCGTCAACACAAACGTATTTTCGTAAAATTTTACTATTTTTCAATGAAAGTTGTATAAAAATATTTTTTTGTCGTTTTTGCAGAATTTAATGTGACAAGATGCCGATTTTTATAAATTTTCATGCGAGATGCTGTCGATTTTCTAAAATTTTAAACGAAATGCTTTGGAAATTGCATGTTTTTATTCAAATATTAGTAATTGAAGCTATTTTTCACATACAAAGTATCGAAATTCATATAAATTGAACTACGATTTCATAATTGTGTGATGTACTTTAAAAAATTACGGTTTATTTGTTAAACGTTTGCAAAATTATGCTTAGAAATAACTCTTAAAACTTTTTTACATCAATTTTTCGGTACTATAAAGTCGCTTTGTAAAGATTTTCAACGAAATTGTGCGTTTTTATTCAAATATTTGTTACTTTGGGGATCAACACATACGTCTTTTCGTAATTTTTGCGTATTTTTATTCAAATTTATTTTCATTGGTCGTCAACACAGACGTATTTTCGTAAAATTTTACTATTTTTTCAATGAAAGTTGTATAAAAATATTGTTTTTTGTCGTTTTTGCAGAATTTAATGTGACAAGATGCCGATTTTTATAAATTTTCTACGTATTTTCGTAATTTTGCGTGCTTTTATTCAAATTTATTTTATGTTTAGTTGACAAATGTCATAATTAAAATTAGTCAAGCCTTCTCCAATACTTGCTAATATAAGCCGTTCACGATCTTTTTGGGTCAGGTGAGGCTATGACCATCTAGTAATTTTGTTGGCAGTACCTCTGCGGCAACTAAACTCCCTAATGCAAACTGACACTTTTTCTGTTAGATTAGGTTGTTTTCAGTTTAAGGTTATATTTTCTGAATAGGTACATTGCTGCCGGATCTCTCTCTAGTCTCGACATCAACTCGTGTTCTTTTAGATCTGGTCTGTCCTTTTTAAACTGCAACTAGCATCGTTTAATGGAAATTTTTTGTTGTAACAAAATTATATTGGGCATTTTGATTTTTCCTTTGACGGAAATTAAAATTACTTTTACACACTTGATAAAGCATTTATTTTCTTACGAATACTAAAATAATAAGTTTGGCAATGTGGTGGCAAGAAAATGTCGAACAGACACTGACAGAAAAAAAGTTGCATCCGCTACATCACCGAATCAGTTAGTCCAACATGAAAAGAAAAAATAATAGCCAACTCTGTCTCAAAAAGGTCGTGAACGGATTATATGTTTATCTCTTTCTTACTCAAGCAATACGTATATCTTCTTGTTCATGTTATTGCTGATATATATAATTGTGACCGATCGCCCATTTAATTTTAAACTAGCTGTTGTAATTTATAAGCGGCTAAAACTCAGTCGGAAATAACATTTAAAATTTATTTATAATATGTTTATGGAAGTGTAATGTCAGAACAGCTAAGTGGTACAATATTCAAACGTTTAAAACCAAACAAAACACAGGCACCGACCTGTTTTAAAAAGGGAACTTAGACGGAAATTTCCAATAGTAGGTAGGGACAATGAGGATCTCGTTAATCCAGCCATATAGCAGGCACAAATTATAAAATTATTAATTATGACACATCCAACCGTAAAATCAGTTTTTTAAAATTACTACAAGTCATTTAACAACACAGGCAATGCATTTCCAATTTCATAAATAACCTTTTTTTGAAAAATAGTTTGTTTAAAGCTGGGCTCGTGACACGTAAGTGACTATGTTTAATTCCTTTAACCTCGATCGCTTCGATAGCCCAGTTGGTTAAGGCTTCGTACTCGTAATGCTGTGATCGCTGGTTCGACTCCAGCCATGGGACATCGCAGGAAGCTTTTTTTAAATTAAAATAAATGTGAGAAAACCAAATTAAAATTCAAATATTCGCGCGAAATTAAAATGGCCTCCGTGCATGAGAGAGAGAGTAGCTTCGATGAGGGAGACGGAAGATCTACCAGTTTGAAATTCAAATATTTCCGCGAAAATTCAAAATTAAAAACGATACCTGTGAGAAGTGCGCGCGCAGAAAACAAAGATGGACGACACACCGCGAAGTTTAAATTCAAAAACTGGGACTTAGAAAAAAATCTGAAAAAATTTAAATTTCAAATATTCGCGCCAGAAATCCAAGATGGCCGCCGAAGTCCGACGCGTAATTTTAATCGGAAGCTAATGCGTAATTTAAGCAGTAGCACATGTAAAAATTAATTAGATCAAACCGCGAAATTAATTAGATCAAACCGCGAAATTAATTAGATCAAACCGCGAAATTAATTAGATCAAACCGCGAAATTAAAACCACGAAATCCGCGAATAAATCCGCGAATTAAACCGCGAATCCGCGAATCAAATAAAAGGAGTGGGGGGTTTCTCGCCTCCTTCTACTCACGACCTTCTCCTAGAGCTGTGCACAGAAGCACAAGCTCGGTTGTTAGTTGTGATCGAATGGCCACATGTTTCGTCTCTTGGTGTTAAGACTCATCAGGGTACCGACATGCGCTCATATTTAGTTAGGATGTGAGGGCAGAACTCTAAACAGTCAACTTACACAATTTTACAGACTTCGCGTCTGTTGGCGTACAATGATGTGTGTGTTTTTGTGGCAGGTAGAGTAAATGTATACTCACCTACTGTATGTCTCAGTGGACGTTATCCACAAAAACATACACATCATTGTACGCCAACAGACGCGAAGTCTGTAAAATTGTGTAAGTTGACTGTTTAGAGTTCTGCCCTCACATCCTAACTAAATATGAGCGCATGTCGGTACCCTGATGAGTCTTAACACCAAGAGACGAAACATGTGGCCATTCGATCACAACTAACAACAGAGCTTGTGCTTCTGTGCACAGCTCTAGGAGAAGGTCGTGTGATAGGTGGCTCTTTCCCTTAAGGAGGGGAGTATAAAATAAACACGGAAGGAATATGAACATCAGTCTTCTTACTAGTCTTCTTACAAATTTACTTCATTTATGGCGGAGACGCAGGTAGTTGTGTGTGACCTCATGCAATTGAGGTACCACAGCAGGTAGAGTAAATGTATACTCACCTACTAAATAAATCCTGGTATTCTGCGTAACCAATTACATCTATTAAGAGTATGCTCCTTCTTCTTCTTTTTTCTTAGCTTTATTTGTATAAGGTTGGGTTGCTCGTACATTTCCGGTATTGGTCAACGATTCGCTACCATCTTCTTGAAGTGTAACATTCTGTTTCATATCTCTTACCCCTCTGTCTACGCTTTCTTCTCATAATCTCATAGTTCCCTTTTAGTCGTGACCAGCTACTATATCTATATGTTTGTGGATTCTACACGTAGGTTTCAATTAACTATTCCAAAAGTAAATATGGTATCTTAACTACACCACTTTTTAACAGTTAATTAGGACATTATTTTAGACCATGACTACGCGTACTCACTGTCTCATTATCTCCATTTTGTGCGTATGTTACGCTCAATTTTTGAAATCCCTCAGTGAAATGAGAAAAAAATTCTCGTCCGTGAAATTGCCACTGCATCTGCCGAATTCGCGTAATAGGAAAACATTGTTTGTTTCGTTATTAGTATTGTTTTTGATTCTGCTTACCTTTGTAACTCGTTCAGTTGCTTATCTCACGTAAAATACAAAATTTGATACTGCGAAATTCATGAATTTGGCAAATTTCTGTCTAGTACTACATGATATTGGCAGATGCAGTGCTGATTTCACGGAATATGCAAAATGTTGCCTATTTCACAAGTTGATCAATTTCACAGACTCGGTGTGACACCTATATTTACTGGTATTGTTTTGCCTGGTTCCGTTTTATTTATGTCGTATTCTTATTGATGAACAAGTCCACAATTTCATCGATAACGGGGACTGTAATCACTGGTTCACCATCTGGTAATTTGCAAATTGTTGGTAACTAATTGTAACTGAAGTCGTTACACGTCATGTCTGATTGTAAACAAATCAAGTTGAGAGAGAAGTATCGACCGATTTCTGTCTTGTGTAGCAGAGCCCATTTATTACCTTCACTTACCATATAAAGAAGCAACAATAGAGTGACTTGATATATGATTGTTAACAAACATGGATAAATTACGTCTTGACTACTTACAGTCTTATCTTATTTCAACATGACTCAGAGCAGGCCATGACTATGCATTTTTCTAAGAGCGTAGATAGAAATTTGATAAAAAACCAGGTGTTGGTTACAAATAAAGTTCGCAAGGTAACTCAGAACCAACCAAAATTTCTATTTATTTTCAAAATATTTTCATTAAACTTACTAAAGCACCAATAAATGGCTTGCTTAGTTTCGTTAGTTTTTTTGACATTTTGAAGATATATTTAACAAAACCTTGTAATAACTGCAGTGTTCAAAACAGCTGTCAAAAGTTCCGTTAGTAATATTTAAGGTTAAGTTAGTACACTATAAAAATTATTAGAAGTCACAGCCTGCTCTGAGTCATGTTGAAAAAATGAATACATTTTTACTTCCTTTTACAATATTCATTCATTGGTCTGTCTGTGTGTCTGTCTGTCTGTGTGTCTGTGTGTCTGTCTGACTGTGTGTCTGTCTGTGAACAAAATATCTCAAAAACCGAAAGAGGTATGGAGTTGAAACTTCATATATAAGTTTTGTGTACTATGTAGATGCGACAGCAAGCTTTTGAAGAAAATCGCATAACCGGAAGTAGGTGTTTACTCTTGCGATTTTTCAGTTTTTTTCGATTTTTTTCAAAAACGGCTCTAACGATTTTTTTTAAACTTTACATTTTTATTAAATTTTTAATGTGTATTGATGTGAGATAGGTGATTTTCCAGTTGAATACTTCTAAAATGGGTTTCTTTTGTTTTTTTTTCTATTTTTTTATTAACTCCTATTTTAAATAGAACACCCGGTATATTATTACGTTTTTGAATTCAGCTTAAAATTCTAGAGAAAATTTGTCTCTTGAACTAACACTCTATTTTGTACCGTTTTTGTAAAATTTGTAATTTTTGAAAATTTTTGACAAATGCTTAAAAATTTAAAATCAAATGCCATGATCAAATTGAAGTTTGTCATAACTGGAAATATACCAATTGAAGCAAATGCACTACCATAAGTCAGAGAGAACTAAATTACATCTTGATCTTTAACTATTTTTCTAAAAATATACAAAACACTAAATAAAAACAATTTTTATTGACTGTTATGATTAACACACTCGTGGTTGTTGTGTAAATGCCATCATATTTTCATTTTTGCTTAATACAAGTAAACTTAATGCAGTGTAGACTTTTGCCTG
The DNA here is from genome assembly GCA_940337035.1 of Agriotes lineatus. Lineage (NCBI taxonomy): Eukaryota > Metazoa > Arthropoda > Insecta > Coleoptera > Elateridae > Agriotes > Agriotes lineatus. The sequence goes on along the minus strand of CALNHX010001196.1, from coordinate 208,888 downwards.
TCACAGTGACAAATGTTTTCATGAACAAAATGCAATTTAACATTCACCTACAGACTTAAGTTAAGATATGACTAGATTTTTTATTTTTCTTTCCAAGTCCTTCCCTAAATGAGTTTTTTTTAACACACGATAGTAATATCTATGTATATGGATGTCAGTTGTACTATTGCTACAAAAAAAGTTCTAAATCTAGAAACCATTTTTTTTTAAATTTTACTTGATGAAATGACTTGAACTGTCATATGACAGGTTAGAATTATTTACATGTCATAACAAATCTTAATATCAAAGACTACAATCTAAAACAATTGTAAAATTATATAAATGTGCAATTAGCCTAATAGTTATATGATATCGTTTTCTAAGCAAGAAATAATCCTAGCTTTTGATACTAAACTGATTCTATGCATAATTGACTGTGACGTTTTGAAATAATTTCAGATTTAGTCACATCTCAGTTGCCAGATAAAAATGCAGATTCACAACTTTTTAGGGTGAATGTACAGCAGTGACGCACCAGCGAATATTGGTCTTGGAAACAGCCGAAGTGCACGATATGATGCGATTGCACCCGAGAGCTAGCTGCGTGAAATTTCTAAGGTTAAGATGCGGGAGCTGTACTTGCTTTGATAGAATATGTCGAGAAATATTTAAAATCTCAAATATTGTAAGACCTTTCCTGTATTTAATTCAAAATGTCTTCAATTGCACAATTCCTGAAATTGGATAAATACAAAAAAACCAAAGTTGTATTTTCTGTTCCGCTCAAATATGGCAGATTTGAATTTGAAGGTGTTTTGTCACACATCCGTAAATGCATTTGCAAACCTTAATCTCAAATGTAAACCTTGTTTAAACACAACAATATTTATTTACTGTACAAGTAGTGTTATGTGGATATTACACACTAGATAAAAAGTTTGGACCACTATTCCGTAGGCCCTGTGGGCCAATTTTCACGTGTGGGTAATACCATGTAACACTACGCGTGCAGTACAACATTTTATCCACACCTCTCAATAAACTCGGAAGAAGCATCAAAACCAAAAATTTTGTTTGAAATCAAAGTACCTATTTGTTTTAACCTTTCGGTTGCTAAGTGACATCGGAACATAGATAACATTAAACATTATATCGTAACCACAAAACTCACTAGTTGAGTTATGGTAATCAAAAAGTCACTTGTGAGTAATATTATTGTGATTGTTAAAATCGCTATAGTTATGGGGCGTTTATTGAGAGGTATTGGATAAAGTCATTTTACACAGCTACAGCTCAACAGATATTGGCTTGCATGCCCACCTAAACAGCGCGAGGAAGAGTGAGCACTAGGAGGAACAAAAATACAGACTGAAGTTCGAGCCATGCTCTACTGTGCTTGCTTTATACTAGAATGTACACAAAGAATCATTGAAAATGAACAGGGCTATGCAACAAACATTACAGTAGTTGATATACGTTTTCTGAATTTCCCTCGTCTCTAAAGCAGAATCGTGTTGTCTTAACTCTCTCTTCATCGTAATAATAAAATAACGTTGCACGCAATTGCAAAACGTCGGTTAAGTCAATTTGACATGCATAACCCTGTTCATTTTCAATGATCGTAAGTGTACCTGCTGTTTACAGTTAGGCACCTACACTGTAAATGAGCTCCCTCGTTTTCCCCCTATTTTAGCCACTGCGCATTGTTTACTTACATGCAAGCTAATATCGGTTGAGCTGTAAATTGGGGAAACTCTCATGGTCAACCTTCATGCAAAAAAGATGGGAACAGAGTATACATATCTGACCCAGCCTTGGTTTCAAATGCCTCCATATGATACCTTCTTAAGTTGTTGAACACAATGTTTGGGAACCGCTGATAAACGACACTGAAATACTGAATTTTGAGATGGCTCAAAGGTGTCTTATACAAGTATTCATTCATATATTGAAAGGCGTATTAGAGAGAACCATAATTTACATCGTTCATTCGACGATATCGCTTAACTACGTTTGAAGTTTTTGAGGGCCGTGGAAACGGTGTAGTGAAAAACGGCCAAAACCGCAGTTCGTAACCGTGAAAAAATCACCTTCCAAGATTTCTTCAGACCTTCACGTTTCAGAGTTCCTAAATCAGGTTTTGTCAATTCTGTCTGTCTGTCTGTCCGTCTGTTGGCGGTATAGCTCAAAAACTATTTGTTGGAGGAAGACGATATCCTACATGCATTATATGTCTATACCTGGCATGAAACCGAGGAAAATTCGGTGAAATATAGACAGGGTGAGGACCTTAAAAAATTAAATTCTGCCTATTTTTGCTTTAATTCAAGAACTATGAATTTGACACGCGACAGCCGGCTGTGAGAGCGAGGATACGGAAGCTCTAACCTTCCGCCTTGCAGGCCCAGCTCCTTCATGGGGTGTTAGTGCCTCATCATTATTATTATTATTAGTTAAATAATAAGAGTTAATATTTTGCACATAGCTCAGGTTTTTACCGTAACGAAAAAGAACATATTTTGGACCCAACATATACATAGAAAGCGAGCACCTTCAAAAATTAAATTCTTTTTTTTTCTTTAATATTTTCCAATTTTATAGTTTCAAAACTATCATTTGCGAGGAAATCCCGTGTAAAGCCCTTTCTAGTTTTTTAACTTATTTACTCTGTGGAATTTTACAAAATTTTGCTAATTAAAAATATTTAGAAGCGACATAAAGCTGCAGGAACGTTTGGAAATTACCAGTAATAATAGTAGATTATGCAATGAGGGAGAGAAATGCGTTATTTTGCTGAGGTACAATTTCTGACTCGAGGGCGAAGCCCTCGAGTCAGAAATTGCACCTCAGCAAAATAGCATTCTCTCCGAGTTGCATATACTATTTTTTTCACGTTGCAGGAAGATTTAAAACGAAAACCCGTTTTTTTAAACGTCATTTATTGACATTTTAGTTACAATTATTTTAAAATTAGTAGCCTTTGCTAAATTTTAAAGTTGGTGGCACTGTAAGTCATTATGACAAGAGCTCACAATTAGGTATGTCAAATTCGAGGTTAATAGATGAGGTTTTGCGTCAGTTTATGTCAAAACTGACGCGAAACCTAACCTGTTAACCCCGAATTTACCATAGATTACCATAGATACGGTAACATTTTTTACTTTAGTCCCTAGGGGCTAAAGTAATTACTTCTGTCCCTAGAGATAAAATGAGCTACTTTAGTCCCTGAAATAAGTGACTAAAGTGCCAACTTTAGTCCCGCAAGTGCAAAAATAATATTCTAATCCAAATAGTTGAATATTATACAGCTCAAAAAAAAGTTATCTTATCGCAAGCTTTGGGTTTCCGTTTTATTTTTAACTCATAAATAAAAAGGTATTTTACAACCTATTGATCGCCTCCGGTTGCCTCATGAAATTCTTCGATACGCGTGATAAGAGTGAAACAATAAATGCTGCGACGCAACGCGTTGCATACTTTGAATTAACGAAGCTATAAAATCCGTTTCTGATTAAACCTATGGAATCAATTATTTTTTTATTATTATTATTTTGAAATATTCATCAAGTTTTCATTTTCTGCAACCTCTTCTGTACAACAGCGCAAATATTTTAACATTTGGATCTGCATCCTTTTTTTATATAAATATTAAATTTTCTAGTACATATTATTTGATCTCATGACGACAGTTTGTGCGAGAATAGTTTGTCGTGTTTTACAATCTTTACACGTAACGTCACTAGCTACAAAGTATAACTGGTAATTTATATCAGTCCAAGAAGGTCCCGGTTTTAACAACTATCGCAGGGCGTCATTGCAACATTGCATAAGATGTAGCACTAATACATCTTAAGTTTTAAGTGTACTTGAAGACGATAACCTGCCAACAACGAAATTGCAAATCATTCTTAACTAGTATTTATATAATCGCTGCTTTTGAATCCATAGATAACTCCGACATCTATTGATTATAACCAGTGCAATTTGTATGTTGCAACTGGAATCCGGATATCATCAAATATTTAGGTGATGAGTCTGTGGCGTACGTAAATTATTTACATATAAATAAATTATGGCGGTATTAGCCTACCTGTCTAGGCGCTGAGTTATGAAATCAAAGGTAGTGGGTTTGCTTCCCACTGGCTGCCATATCAACATGCCATTTTTCAGTTTCGGGGTGTACTCAGTTCTTGAATTCTATGTTTTTATTATTAGTTACTAACATAGCGATAAGTGCTTTATAGCTATAAAAAGATTATAAATGCATCGTAAGACAGAATACTATGGACATTAAATTCTGTCTATTCCTTAAGTTAGGTTTTCGATATAAACATAAAACTGTTTCTATCGTGTTGGTAAAAAATTACTTTTATTTTTAAATTTCTACCCATTACTCGTGGCAGTAACTGAAATTTTAGGTAAAATGTTGAACCCTGCAAAGGTTAGCCGCGCTGTAATGCAGTAGTTGCGGAATAGCCACACCACGCTAACAGATATAAATGCATTCTTCAAACATTGTCGGTACAAGAAGGCCAATGACCACACCTGCAGAAACGTCCAATCGCTGGTGAAAGCAAAGGGGCTCGTCTCCTTCCATGAACGTGTTGCATCACACGTAGGCCAAGATTCACAACGTTGCGGAGGAATGTATATTGTTGCATTCTCACATTCTTGGCTTTTATTATCTTTTGAAGGTATAATAGTAAAGGCGCCCTACGTTCGTCCGATACAACATAAGCTTGGTGCAGTTCCTTATACAATGCTCTTTAACTTGGAGAAGCTGACACAGCATAACGTAAAGGGTAATTAATATGCTAAGAGCTAATCTCTGACAAGAATGTAAATCATCTTTGTCCCTCGACAATTGACGCAATTTTCATCGTATGTACTTGGGTAACATTACAGCAGGAAATACCGCACTATTGCACACGCGTAGACATTTCCAGATAAAACCGCGAGTGTCGCCAGTGCCTCATAAAAGGAATTCCGTGATAAGACCAGAACGGATTATACGACCTTTGTTAACTAAAAGTGAATACACGTCGTACACTGTAAATTGGAGTTCGACTTAAAAATAGTTGATTTCTAGCTAATTCGGTGACCCTCCGAGACCAAACTCCTCTATGGATTTTGGTGACCCCGACCGGACGTAATAAAATATAACGAAAATATGTCATTCATCATATTTACTTGAATTGGTTAATGACATTTATTGTTGTTCATTTATACAGTTGTCATTACTAGGGAAAACTGAAACCACTTCTTACAGTTCCGCACTTATTTTTTTTATACAGAGAAAAACTGTATGTTCTATAATTCAAGTGAAAGAAATTATATCCAGTGCAAAAACTCTCTATAACTGTATAATTTAAGGAAAATGAGAAACTAAAAAGCGAAAATATAAGCATAAGAACGGATTATGTGGAGATCTAAAAGGAGCTGAGTGATATAAACACGAGATTGGAACAGTTTGATACAGAGAAGAGGAAGCACAATATAGTGGTGCAAGCACTAGATATGATAACAAGTGACACAACAGAAATAAAGGCTAGGATGAAAAATGTCCGCAATGAAAATCTAGAAATTGAGGTCCCGATCAAAACAGCGCACAAAATGGGACTATAAATATTCGTATTAGAATTGGAGAATTTTAAGGCCGAAGTCAAGATAATGAGGAGCAAGAAGAAACTAAGGATCATAAAAGGAGAAAAGATATCTATTTTTTAATAATGACTTCACGAAACAAGAAAGGGATATTGAGAAACGCATTAGGATAACAGCGGGGGAAGAGAAAAGACAAGGAAAAAATGTTAAAACATGACTATCAGAAGTTGATCATAGAAGGGAAAGTATAGAAATGACAGTAGAAAGTACGGGTAGACGAAGTAATGGAAGGTGTGAAAATGTTAAAAAGAGGTGAAGCTGCGAAATAACGGCAGAAATAGTTAAAAATATGAAAAACAAAGGCCTGGATATACTAACCGAATTGTTCAATAGAGCATACCAAAAGATTGGAAGATAGAAATACTGTCACCACTCCATACAAAAGGTGACGGAAGGGAGTGTACAAACTATAGATGAATCACTATGTTATGTACAATATCAAAGTTATATGAAAGCATACTGGGCAGAAGATTAACGAAGGAAACTGAAACACAACTAGAGAACTCTCAGTGCGGGTTCAGAAAAGGCAGAAGAGTGCAAGACTATATAGGTATTCGCTATAAAACAGCTTATAGAAAAATACACCAAAGGCAAACTATCCGTAGCCTTCCTAAGTCTCGAAGATGCATTTGATAGTGTACTAAGAAAAGGTATGTGTCTAAAACGGAGAAGCGCGAGGGAAAAAGGTATAAATGAAAACACAAGGAACCATGTAAGAACAGGAAACCTAAAACTGAACATGTTCATCGTTAAACAGGGTTTAAGGCAACGAGGCGTCCTTAGCCCAGCCTTATTTAACTTAATGATACGCTATAATGACTGAAATAAAGGGAAAAGAAAGTAAATTAAAAGTGGGATGCACAAACACAGAAATAGTAGAAATAACATAAAATGCATTTGCTGATGATGTAGTGATTTATGCAAAGAATGACTGCAGAGAAAACCAAAGTGCTGGTGATAAGGAAAGAAGAAACGGACATATCAATAAAATTAAAATTAAACGAGAAAGCTGCCAAGCGCGTACAAACATTTAAGTATTTCGGAGTGAGATACAGAGTAATGGAACAACCGAGGCTAAATTACTTGAGAGATTGCAAAGTGGGTTTAAGGTATACCATTCGCTAAGTAATGCATTTGCACATTGCAAGGAAAAAGGAAATAACAAAAAAAATGAAAGATCACAGTGTTCAAAACTATCTTCAAACCTATATTCATATACGAAAGCGAAGCTGGGTATTATCATATATAATACAACTAGTGGGTTCTTGATTATCAAATAATCATTTCTGTTTACACGTGATATATTGTTTGGCAATCACGCGAGTTTGAAGGACGAGCGTGATTGCCTAAAACAATATATCGTTTGAATAGTGTATTTTAAATATTAAAAGTACAGTTAATGTGGTTGTTATGACAATTGTACTGACATCAGGTAACGTGATGTTTGTGAAGGCGTGTGACTATCACCTATTAGTCAGCAAGGTATGTGATTATCAGTTGCTATGTACATCAAAAGTTGGTACATGCGTAACTATATGCATTTTGCCGTTTTTCAATGGTTGATGTTAGAGGGAGTGGTATAATCAAAGCAAATAGAAAGTAAAATATAAGCCATTGAAATGACATACTTGCGTGGAGTAAAAAGGATTACGAGAAGAAAATAATCAGAAACGGCGTAGTAAGAGAAGAGCTAAAAATGAAACTCATCTTGAACAGTATTAAACGTTAACGACTAAACTGGTTGACAATCATAACAGAGAAGAACAAGAGATATAGACCAAGGAAAACATGGGACACGCAAATAGCAGAAAATTTTAGAGAGAAGGAACTGACGTGAAGCGAAGGGGAAAGATTGGCAAGTAACAAAAAGGAATGTGCTAATTTAATCTGCAAGTAATAAATTTACTTTATCTACGGCAGTGTCTAAAATTGCCTTTTAGTTGGCAGTTTTAAGTTTGTAAAACGACTGTTTAATAACATGTTTTCATTAGTTTACGTCGTCAGTACCAACGTGTTTTAAAATCTTTAACCACGCAAAATTACGACCGGTTGCTAGTAATTCTTCTGCCCCACTCGTGACTAAAAACTAGCTTTACGCACTTGTATCGTAAATTACTATTAATATGTTGATAGTTGAAATGCCTTATGGGAAGATATATCCGCATTTTTTAGTGGCCAAAACCTTGTTAAGTGATTAAAATATGCATTGTTACCACAAATTCATGATAGTAAATACTATTCTAGCAAGTCTTTTTCCGTTTTCAAGCCCCGACTTACGTCTTGGCCTCTTGGGTCACAGGTGCCAACAGGAAGATTGGCCATTTTCAGGAAAGAGCACTGTAAAACTCGCTGTACTCTGAGAAATTAAACGCGCAAGAGGCGAAACAAACGGAGTGCCAATTTGAAATTTTCAAAATACACCAAAATGAACCAAAATGACACAACCTGCTTCACACATAGGCGATTAAAGTGACATCATTTCAAAGGAGCTTTTGCATTTGCAGTCAGCAGGTGGAGTGACTTCGAACATAGAACCTCATACCTTGTTCTTTTAAGTTTTTCGTTTGTTCTTTGGCTGGTGGTAAACTCGTTGTTGTAGTGGCACACATGTTACTTATGAACCGATTTTTTAAAGAATTCTGCATTTGATTTGCAAACATTTGTCAAATGAAGTTAATCGGAACGTTCGGGGAAGTACATCTAGATAGTAATAAATACTTTCAGTCGTATTTCGCCTATGACGTGGTTGACACGTTGAGTTCCCGTGCTCTTCTATCCCTTCCCTTGCAAAAGAGTTTCGCCTCTGGCGTGGTTAATACGTTGAGTTTGCTTTTTCCTCCTGATGAAGCCCCTTACGAAAGTGGGCGAAACGTTGAGTTCTTCGATCTCAATCATGACACGATCCAATCCCGGAAGTTGTTTTTTACTTAAATACTTTAAAAGTAATTAAAACGTCAAATGTACCTATTTCCATTGTCGAGCTGTAACTTACAGTTTTTTAATGAAAACCACAGTGTCTTCTATGTTTTTGTACCCATTTCCAATAATTTTAGTATTTTAGTAATGTAGTAAAATGAAACTGAGCATCAAAAGAATCTCTTTCTTGGGGTATTTTAAGAAATAAAGAGAAATTCTAGTTAGTACCTCGCAGATAATACTAAACGAAAAAAAATCAAGAAGTTCTGCCAACATAGGAAATTACAAGACATCAATCTAACCAAACAAAACAAGATCGAACATTGTTGAATCTGCTGAAGCTCTGGTAGCTTTTTATTTGAATTTACTTTAAAAACTATTTTAAGCTATGATACAAGTGTCTATTTTTCTTATAAATTACACCACAACATGGGTGCCATAAGAAATTTACATTCTGTAAATGATCTGTGCTTACTGAGTGTGTCATTAATGGGAAACACTGCAGATCAGTTTATTTTTTCTATAAAAAGGTCAATCTTCATCATTCTTTCACTTGGAGATTTGTTTAGTTTTAGCTAGCTTGCGCAATCTTTTCAAAGTTTTCTTCACTCTACGGATTTGGAAAGCGCCTCAAAGGTATAAAAATGTCAAGCTTCCATTACGAGGAAACGATAGTCAGGTTCACCTCTGTCGAGAATTACATAACCAAATTAAGGCACAAACAGATGCGCAGCGTTGAGAGGAATTCCCATTGATTTATTTATAACCACAACAGTGGCGTAGGTCGTTGCTTGCTTAGGGCTTGGGGCATTTTTATTGGCGTGATGTGATTATTATTAGCAATAAAATAAAAGCAGTTATACAAATAATCGGGTGAAAAGATGAAACGTTGGCATTTAGTCTTTCTCCATAGCTGCCGAGCGTCACGTTACATCAGTCTGGCTTTCATAATTTCAGAATTCAAACGAGCAAATGTCCACATCGATGGTTTACCAACCGCCAGCTGACGTATGTTTCAACTTGCAGTTCAACACACGAGGTTTCTATTCATACTCTGAAGGTTAACAGCGCGCCTGTGTCTAATAAAATAACGCAACTAGGAAGTTGGCCAGTTTGCTGGTTTGTGTAAAACATCGGTTTCGTTTCTGTAGCAGAAAAGTTTCCCTAAATGACATTCGTGTATTTATTCCTGCTATTGCAAATCATGGTTATCCGCAAAATTTGTTGTGCGACGATGTTTACATCAATAAGAGTTTGGAAATTATTACCGAAGACTTCTGATTAAGTTTCTACTTATGTATAATGCGTTGTTTTCAAGTGAAATTGTTTTTTCTTGCCAAATTTCGATGAAATATTGATGGTCAACTTATAATAGTAATAAAAAAATCAGTAGGTGGACACGAAAAAATTTAAAATATTCTGCAAATAGACAGAGCAGAGCCTTGGCACTGTTAACAACATTCATATCTTTTAATGACCTGTTTCGATTTTATACAGTCGAAAAGGGGTAAGCGGACGTGACTAACTAACGCAACGAAGAAAAACAAAATTTTGAGAAGCGTTTGCCGATCTAGTTGGAGATTCTGCAACAGTAAATGGGATTTCATTTACTTATTAGACAAATGACACCATCGTGTTCACTTGGTTTCTTGTAGATTGAACTTCAATTTAGCTAATGGTAATGCAAAGTGTAATTGATTGTACGCAATATTAGTTGAATGAGATTTGAAATCAAAGTTCTATCAAAACAAGAAACCGCGTCTTGAAGGAAGATATTTAGCAAAGAAACATTTATAGTGTTCTTGCCTTTGACGCCACTTGTGAACATGTTGACTTAATACTCAAGTGTAGGTAATGTATAGAAAATAAGAAGGCAAACAACGTAGAAACACATTGACCTAGAAACATACGACGATGGGGTGCCACTCTATTGAAAGACTGTTTCAAGTATTAGAAAGAAGAAAGATGTACAAATACTGCAGAACAACAATTTGGAAAGTGTAATCTCACAGCGATTAAACACGAAAAATTCTCTCAGTCTCAACGATTGTGTATGTATTACAAAATATATAAAATAACGTATTTCGGATAAATATTCCCAAAGAATGGAAGAGGAAACCAAATAGTAATAAATCAATGAATATCGAATTTATGGCGAGGATAAATGTCTGAAAATAACAATATTTGGTGATATCAGGACAGGGTTTGGATTTGGCAAGGGCGAGATGAAAGGGATCGACCTAGATGAGAGGCCTAGACAGAGAAAAAGTAAAAAAAAAGGTCGAGGAGCTGCTACGGCCTGGACATGGCCATAACGGGGATGAAAAACGATTCGGCCTTCTGGAGGATGCGTAAGGCGTGGCGAAGTTCAACCTGAACCACGGGGCTGTGGCGAACGAGGGGTTCGATCTGGAATGGAGTAATGCGGAAACGAAACTTGGTTTGGACTCCGGGTGTAGGGGTAGTGACTGTCGATGATGCTGCAGGTGTATAGTGCCCGGCGAACGGGGCGGGGGGGGGGTCGACCTGGACAGGGCGGATGCGAAGCTTGGTTCGGCCTCTTGCGGAAAAAGTAGCTGCTACTCTGGACGAACTGGGGGGGGGGGTGTATTTTAAATCCTTGAGGCTGTTATTTGCAGTGATCGGCGTCGCAGTCGGGATGAAGTTGCTGTGTTTGATTAAATTTAGCTAGAAGTGTTTCTTGGGGCCAGCCAGAATAATTGATATATATCATGTTGTAGCTGACTTAAATGCGTGAATTTTGACACCAAACACGACCCCGTTGGTGTGTCAGGTAAAGTGTATGGTCTAATCATCCGAATTTTTGTTTGGAATTCATTACGCCGTTGGGCCTAATTTCTGTTACCTGATTGGATAATCAGGAGGGTGCTTTTATGCGGGTGTCTGGATTTTTATCCAAGATGTAAGGTAACGTTTCTAGGCTATTACCTTGTTATATTTGCATTTAAACGTTGGGCGGCTGTAGACAACGAAGCGTCACCCAACGGCTAAATTTGTTTCGAGAAGCAAGCGGTCTTTGTTTCGGACAACTGACCGTTTAAAATGTGTATCAATAGGTTGTTCAGCTTAAAATGTAGATATCGCAACGCTGCTGCAATGGCCGCCTTGCACCGTTGCGCAGAAAATGGACGGATTAAAAATTAATATCAACGTGTGTGATTAAAAGAAATATGCAGTATTAAAAGGAAGAATAAAGAAGTCGTAAACTAATTCTAGATGCAATTCATTGCTACGCATACGCATTGCTATTAACAGTAGTAAATAACTTCTTCATATTTAGTAGCGATGTAAAAGTACACTCGCACCTTAAACCAGATTGCGCTTCTCGTAGGATACCATGTTGGTCCACTTGCTGATGCAAGGAATTTAAGCAAACAAGTTAATAACTGATGGGTCTCAGATCTTTATAACCATAATGTTTCGATTTTTGACGAGAGGATTCTTTGGAACACATTATAGGAAACAACAAATTTTGAGTTTTACAACTAATACTTAAGGAAGAAGGCGCCATTGCTAACTGAGAAACCTCTGCAACTGGTTTGATCTGACATCAATAGAGGTTTTTCAAACTGTCGTGTTACCTTTTTATTGCGTTTCTATCCGTTAAATTCTAAATATGTTACAGGAGTACGTTAAATACGAAGTCTGTTAAATAGGGTCTGCTTAATCAGAAGTCTGTTGAATGGGGTCCGTTAAATCAATGGTCTACTGTACTTTTGCCTCAATGGGGATTTTGTTCAGTTGCTTGTTAGACAGTCGGTGGTGTAATGGCTCAGTTGTAAAAGCTGCTGTTTACAAGTGCTCAAATCATTGTTATAATCTTCTTTCTATCCGTTAAATTTGAAACTTGTAATAAAGGTACGTTAAATATGAACTCTGTTGAAAGTTGAATAGGGACCCGCTTAATCGGAAGTCTGTTGAATGGGGTTCCTTAAATCAATGGTCTACTGTAGGAACACTTTTTGTTCCGCCACTGTTTTAGGTAGTCGCGCTGTGGGCTGTGGTTCAACTATAAAAAAGGTCTCTTTACGTAAAGAAAATAAGATCTAAGCAGTTCATATGGAAGCGAATGTTGTGGGCAAGGAAGACAGCATAGCTGCAGCCGCCGACAGAAAAATGAGCCCAAATTGTAGCTTTTTATCCTCAAATGCGATACTTTCGAAACCAAACTTTGCCAGATCCTTCTCCAAGTTTGTGGACCTCGCGGCAGCAACTTCGAGGAGGCGAAGGACTGGGAGATGTTGACCTCCACCAAGGATGATGGCAAGGCTCGAGGATGAAGTATTGCGCATAAATTCCCAGCCTTCTGAGAAAGTTCGTCGAGACGCGAAATGAGGCAACGCGGTGCAATACACGAGTGGAATTTTGTTCATACTCCGAAGGCCAACAACCACACCTTCGCCAGCGTCCAATCGGGGCTTGGAGGCTCGCCGCCCCCCCGCGCCCCCCAGTCGTCGCGCGCCCATTCAGAAATGGCGCGGGCGCGCAGGAACAGTAAAAGATAACTAAAAGCGTCCGACATTTCAGCCTTTAGTTGCGATTTGCGCTCGGCGAGGTTGGAAAGTGTTTGCAGTGAGTTTCCGTTGCACGTTCGTTGGATTAAACAGTTGGCCATGGGTCTAAAGCGGCACGTACAGGCACAATCGGCGGTAGGTACCTTCACCGGCTTTTGTTTGAAGTTGCTGATGACGTTGGGGTTGGTCAAAAATCGGGGTGTGCTGCATTTGCCTCCAAATGCGCCCGTTGGATTGATTCACCGTTTCCGCTTAAGTTGACTACACACGTGCCCATTTCGCGTTGGGCTCGACTCAACAGGTACTTTTAAATTTTTCAACGGACACAGCGTCGCCGTTGAATTTTTAAATTTACGACTGTGCCGATGTGGTTTTCGCTATTGCTGTCGTAGTTGTAGTGTTGGCAACTGTTGCAAAAGCTTGGAATCAATATTATAGCACAGTAGCGACTTTCATTTGTAGAACATTTCATTTACAATGTTATTTTAATCTTAACCTTAGAAATTTTAAAGTCAAAAGTATCTTCAATACATACAAATAAAAATTGTCTTTATTATTCCTAGCTGGTTTACTTTTTTACACGCACTTAAACTTTAGCTATTTAATCAGAAACTTACCTGACATTGTACTGTACAGTCACGGTCAGAAATAATGTCATTGATAAATTAAGTCAATTTTCTAAAAGAAAAAAAAACAACATCTATTTGTAATGTTTTATGAGAGACGTTTTTTTAATTCACAATTGTACTAGTGATAGCTTTTAAATAATTAACAAACAAATGAAATTTTGCACATGGAGAAATCTTGTAAATATTTAAAACTTGTATATTCAATTATCAAACTGAGATTTTGCAAGATTTCCGGATTAACAAAGCGAGCGGTCGTGATTGCAAAATGAGGTCAACGTTCAGTGATGCAAATTTTTGTTTACTATGTTTTAATCCAGAGTGTTGCTAGTCTTTGAAGTTATTTTAAGGGTATGAAATGTTGATTGTCTCGCCATTGTGCTATTGTTAATAATAATTGTATTCGCAAGTCAGTACTGCATATGTACAGATTGTGAATTATATATTTGTACAAGTATAGTTTTTAACATTAATCGAAATGTTGTTCTTTTTGTTTTGAAAATTATAATGTATACAATTATTTACAAAGAACTATGTAAACGGATTCAAATTTTGATCGGGCAACCCGGCAACGTGTTTTATAATATTGGTTATTCTTGCATATTCAAAACTGTACGTACGTGTTCTTCCTTAGGCATTGACGCGCCTTTCGTACCAGCAACTCGCTTTACATGTTGCATCATCCTCATTTGCATTACATGTTTGCGGTCTTTTTCATCGTCGGAGCCGCGTTTTCGTCGCAATTTTGGCAAATATGCCGGTACCCTTGATTTAGTTAAATTTGCTTAATATATAGATAATATTTTCCTACTACCATATATCCGTAGTGTCGCGTTAGGTTGAAGTATTCCAGGTATTTCGTTTATCTGTATACGCCTATTGTATTTTTTACTGCAAACGTCATGCACTTGGCGTTATCATTATCTGCGTTAACGTTGTGATTTATTGTAGCACATATTAATGTTTTCATACGAGCTTCGTCTTCTACAGTCCACGTCAGAGCCCATTCATTTTCGTTATGGGTATGGCGTGATTGCAACCAAACTGCAATCCGAATCTACAGTCGCTACTACATGTATATAATAAAAATATGAAACGATACATTATGCATTTTTAAATGTCCGGCCATTTATTTAAGGCAAATTGCACCACCTTACGATAAAGGAAGTATTGGATTCACCTCAAAAATTCGAAATTAAGTTGTCAACAGATCTTCACGTTTTCGAGTCCCCTGAATCCAAAAAAGATATTTTTTTCATTAGTCTGTCTTTGTGCTTGGGAACAGAATATCTTAAAAACGTAAAGAGGTATGGCGTTGAAACTTCATATATAAGTTTTGTGTAATATGTAGATGCGACAGCAAGCTTTCGAAGAAAATCGCATAACCGGAAGTAGGTGTTTACTCTAGTGATTTTTCAGTTTTTTTTTCGATTTTTTCAAAATCGGCTCTAACGATTTTTTTCAAACTTTATATTTTTATTAAATTTTTAATGTGTATTGTTCTGACAGCTGATTTTCCAGTTGAATACTTCTAAAATGGGTTTCTTTTGTTTTTTTTCTATTTTTTGTATTAACTCCTATTTTAAATACAACACCCGGTATATTATTACATTTTTTAATTCAGCTTTAAATTCTAGAAAAAAAAATTCTCTTCAACTAACTCTCTATTTTGTACCGTGTTTGTAGAATTTGCAATTTTTGAAAATTTTTGACATGCTTAGAAATTCAAAATCAAATTTTTGGCTAATAGGCCAGTCGATAAGTATTTTAAAATGGCTGTTAGCGGGAGTAATTCCGGACAAGCTGGAATAAATTTTAATCTGTTCTGTTGGGACTCAGAAAATATATATTAATTTTGCACCCCTTGACAGGCCCGGATTTAGCCGCTATGCTTAAAAAAAGGTCTAAATTTTTATATTTTTCCTAATATTAGTGAATATCTCGATTAGTATCAACTTTTGAGCAAAATGCGTAGTTGTCAAAATTAAAGAAGAGTAAATTCTCTACAAAAAATGTTCTATACATTGTTGTCATACGTTCGCTTGTTTCGAATTCATAGGCGTCGAAATATATTTTTTTTCGAGCATTTGCTTGGTACTTTCTTTTACGATAAAAGAAGTATTGGATTCAACCCAAAAATTCGAAATTGAGTTTTCAACAGATCTTCACGTTTTAAAGTGCCCTGAACCCAAAAAACATGTTTTTGTTCATTGCTCTGTCTGTGTGTCGGTCTGTCTGTGTGTCGCTTTGTGAACAGAATATCTCAAAACGAAAAGAGGTATGACGTTGAAACTTCATATATAAGTTTTGTGTACTATCTAGATGCGACAGCAAGCTTTTGAAGAAAATCGCATAACCGGAAGTAGGTGTTTACTCTTTTGGTTTTTTAGTTTTTTTTGGATTTTTTCAAAAACGGCTCTAACGATTTTTTTCAAACTTTACAATTTTATTAAATTTTTAATGTGTATTGATGTGAGCTAGGCAATTTTTTAGTCGAATACCTCTAAAATGGGTTTCTTTTGTTTCCTTTTAAAAAATTTTTTATTAACTCCTATTTTAAATAGAACAGCCAGTATATTATTACATTCTTGAATTCAGCTTAAAATTTTAGAGAAAATTTGTCTCTTGAACTAACGCTCTATTGTGTACGGTTTCTGTACAAATTGCAATTTTTGAAAATTTTTGACAAATGCTTGTATGTATGTATGTATGTATGTATGTATAATACTTGCGGTGTAAAAGTTGCTGCTTTATATGCTTGCATCTGGCTGTACAATGCTCAACTTGCGCGGGATTCGGGATACAAAGTTAAAGATTAAAAATCAAATTTTGGCTAATAGGCCAGTCGATAAGTCTTTTGAAATGGCTGTTAGCGGGAGTAATTCCGGATGATTCAATTAGGGACAACATTTTATTTCTGCATGCATTTAGTGGCTGCGATACTGTTTCCGCACTATACAGGCAGGGGAAAATGAAGTTCGTTAAACTTCTACAGAAAGAAAAAAACTTACAGGAGGCTGTTCAAATTTTCAAAGACCCAAACGCGTCCCCAGAGGAAATAGATAAAGTGGGAGAACAATTTCTTCTTCTTCTGTATGGATCAACACACTGTGTATCATTGAACAGGTATAGATACCAGTGTTTTGTATAATCTATTAACAGAAGTTTACCAAATCTAGCATCATTACCACCAACCAAAGACGCAGCTCGCTTGCACTCGTTCCGTACTTACAACCAAATTCAGCAATGGTATGGAAACGAAAAATCACCTTTCGAGTGGGGATGGAGAAATTCAAAGAATGGATTAATGCCCATTCCCACTGTACAAGACGCAGCTCCCCAAAAATTACTGAAACTAATTTCTTGTAAATGCGCCAAAGGTTGTAATGTATCTTGTCGCAAAGCAGGTTTTTATTGCTCAGTAATATGTGGTTTCTGTCAGGGCAAATCTTGTTTGAATACTGTGGACGTGATCGAAGTAGACGACGAAGACGACGACGAGGACTTGCATATCGATCTAGAACAATCAATAGAACATTCCCAAGATTATGAAGCAGATTCGGAACACGAAACAGATATTGTTGAAAGTCAAAGTGATATTGAACAACCACCAACTTCAAAAAGGCAACAAAAATTAATGAGCAGTCAACTTCAAAAGAAACTTGAAGTTAGCAAAGTTGGAATAGTGGAACGTCAATAATAATTTAAAAAAATCTGATGTGATACACGCACACAACTTCCTTTCATAGTGATTTTATAATTAGCCAAAATTTGATTTTTAATCTTTAACTTTGTATCCCGAATCCGGGGAAAGTTGAGCATTGTACCGCCAGATGCAAGCACATAAAGCACCAGCCTCTATACCGCAAGGTAAAACGAGGTTATCGATTATACATACATACATAGGTACATACATTCAAGCATTTGTCAAAAATTTTCAAAAATTGCAATTTGTACAGAAACGATACAAAATAGAAAGTTAGTTCAAGAGACAAATTTTCTCTAAAATTTTAAGCTGAATTCAAGAATGTAATAATATACTGGGTGTTCTATTTAAAATAGTAGTTAATAAAAAAAATTGGAAAAGAAAACAAAAAAAAACAATTTTAGAGGCATTCGACTGAAAAATTGCCTAGCTCACATCAATACACATTAAAAATTTAATAAAACTGTAAAGTTTGAAAAAAATCGTTAGAGCCGTTTTTGAAAAAATCCAAAAAAACTGAAAAATCACAAAAGTAAACACCTACTTCCGGTTATGCGATTTTCTTCAAAAGCTTGCTGTCGCATCTAGATAGTACACAAAACTTATATATGAAGTTTCAACGTCATACCTCTTTTCGTTTTGAGATATTCTGTTCACAAACGGACACACAGACAGACCGACACACAGACAGAGCAATGAACAAAAACATGTTTTTTGGGTCCAGGGCACTTTAAAACGTGAAGATCTGTTGAAAACTCAATTTCGAATTTTTGGGTTGAATCCAATACTTCTTTTATCGTAAAAGAAAGTAACAAGCAAATGCTCGAAACAAAATATATTTCGACGCCTATGAATTCGAAACAAGCGAACGTATGACAAAAATGTATAGAATATTTTTTGTAGAGAATTTACTCTTCTTTAATTTTGACAACTACGCATTTTGCTCAAAAGTTGATACTAATCGAGATATTCACTAATATTAGGAAAAATATAGAAATGTTGACCTTTTTTTAAGCATAGCGGTTAAATCCGGGCCTGTCAAGGGGTGCAAAATTAATATATATTTTCTGAGTCCCAACAGAACATATTAAAATTTATTCCAGCTTGTCCGGAATTATTCCCGCTAAAATGTACTTGTCGACTGGCCTATAATTATAAGATCACTGTAAAAGGAAGTTGTGTGAGTGTATCACACCAGATTTTTTCTTACGATGAACACAATAAAATGTGAAATTCTTTTATGGTGTTTTTAATGCTGTAAATAATAAATAACTCGACTCGGGAACTAATGTAGTGACACACTTGTAATTATTGCTATTCATCCTGGCTTCAATTGGGATTAGGATTACCATCTTTACAGAATCATATTTATATTATAACGTAAATGTTTTACTTTGTTACTGTTTGATGTGTAATGCTGCAGGACTAAAGTACGTTTTTTCCTATAAAATTTTCAAGGTCAAGATACAATTGGCAAAACTGCTTTTTTTAAATTATTACAAAATTTATTTTCGTCAGGTTTTTCTGTAAACGATTTGTGTTATTTTGACATTTTGAAAATGAATATGCGTAAAAAACGTAATCTTTTAAAATTAAATTCAAAAAAAGCAATTCTGAAGTGTGCAGAGGAACTGTTGGATCTGCAGCTTAACAGGCCAGAAGAAGAAGTTTACGAAAGATTACCTAAAAACGAAACTCCTTTAATGCCAGATTTAAAATTTTCCACCAATTTTTAGTTCTAAAAAGTTACTAAAACAAATTCTACCAATATATATTCTTTTAAAGGAATTCAAGTAATGCCAACATCTCGGCCAACATAAACCCTAAATTCTTTGACCTTCAACATTTTTATAATGGGTGTTCATAAACAGTCGTCATCCCAGTTCCCAGTAGGTTTTGACTTCAGAAACGTATGTCTATTAAAATTGAGAAAAAATGCGCTATGACAGTACTCAATGACGTTTCATTGTGTTGTACGAATTAATCAAAGACATAACATTTTGTTTTTTAAGGCAACTGGGATGACGACTGTTTATGAACACCCGTTAGGAAAAAAACGTACTTTATATAAACCCCGAAATATGTTGTGATGCGTACATGTTACGAAACGAAATACATAAATAAACCATTCCTAGAAGTCTATACAGTTCATAAACTTTTTGTTGACAAAAGCAGATGAATAGAGATCTGCCTAATAAACGCTGATAATTTTGGTAGTGGCCGATTAAGAAATGTCAAGGTGACCTTCAACAGCAGGTGTAGCGAGGCTCATTCTCTGTCTGATAGTGTTTAACGCGACCTTAAATATGTTAAGTCTGACAATTATCAGGAACTGAAACTGGTTTTAACTGATGCAGACACACATTTGACATGACCTTAAATTATTGGAGTCGTTTTTATGTTACATAGAAATCAGTTAATTCGTCGCAATTCGATGTACCTATGAATCTAATTGCCTCAAGCGCAGCTTCTGCCAAGATTTTTATTTTCAAATCTCGCTGTTTTATTAATACCAATTTTCTTATTCTAGATTCGTGAAAAATGCAAGGAGTTAGTATTCACCGACTCGCAATGTCAGGAAATCATGAAAAGGTTTCAAGATGACGTTAACAAGGGGCTGGGGAAGAAGACACATCCCAGCTCAATAGTAAAATGCTTCGTCACATACGTTCAGGATCTTCCCAATGGAACAGGTACTTTTATTTAATAATTATCAATAAAGGCCGGATTTATATGCACTTACAAAAGGCGAAATGTGCAGATAGATATGCACCTAAAAATGCAAAATATGCATTAAAAAGTCAAAATAAGCACACATTTTCTAATATTGATAAAACAAGTTTTTTTTAAAATTAAAAACAAGTACAATTATCGTTTAATTACTATTAAAATGCGAAAGGAGACACTTTTCTAAATTTTCTGTAGTAAAATTTTGTCGTCTTTCCAATAAAATATTTTTATATCGTGAAAATGATTCGTAAAATAATAATAGCACATATTTATACTGTTGCAAGTTTTCTGCAGTTGACCGCATCATTTCTGATAAAATGGAAAATCCAGGATTTTTGTTAAAGTAGCCTCAAAGTTTATTATACATTATACACTTTTAGCAACTTTGCCTGATGCACTTCCAAGAGATTTCTGGATATTTGCTATTCTTTCTCAATTTTTTACTAGGGTTTCATCTGTTGATTCTATTGCTTTAATTGTCTGAACCAGTGTTGTTAAGTGAGTGGCAATGTAGCTATTTCACTTTGTATTTTGTTCTGCAACATAGGCAGGTTCCACTGTATTTCTTAATACGGCATACGCCCTTTAAAGTATTGATTAAAATTACGTAAAGATGTACATAGCAATATTTTAGCATTTCTAAGAAAAATATAAATTTAAATTTCTTGAAAACTCGAACATGCTTTAAGTTTTAAAAATTTTCATAACTATCTAATTTAAAAACTCACAAAAAGTACTGTACCTATATGCCAAGAAATATACACATATTATAAAATATGCCTTTATTGCAAAATATGCAATTATATACACAATAAAAATGATATTATCTTATTTATAATAATCTGAAACGCAAAGCAAACCTTAAATCAATATGAAATCAACTAGCAAAAAAAAATACAAATGCATATAAATCCAGCTTTTCTTTATCCACCTTCTCACTTTTTGTGCTCAACAAATTTATGAAGCTCTATCAGTCATTGGTTTTCTCACCTTTTTACAGAAAGAGGCAAGTTTTTGGCATTGGATCTGGGAGGTACCAACTTTCGAGTATTGCTTATCGAATTGAGCGAGAACCACTTTGAGATGCGGTCTAAGATCTTTGCTATCCCGCAGCACATCATGTTGGGTTCAGGAGAGCAGGTAGGCCTAAATATAGAGACTTTATTTTTATTTCATATGCGTTAGTGTTAGAGGGTTGCCCACTCCTGCAACTTTTCTATTTCTATTTATATCCGTTGCATTATAAAAACTCAATTCTCTTAACGAGTTGTTTGATTTCAATATTTATTTGAAAGCACGCCTAATCAGCAAACGTTGCCTTCTTACAGCTATTTGATCACATTGCCGACTGCATGGCAAGGTTTATGAAGGAAGAAAAAGTGATGCATGAAACGTTGCCACTGGGCTTCACCTTTAGCTTTCCGCTGCAACAATTAGGACTCACAAAGGGCATCTTGGCATCTTGGACCAAGGGTTTTAACTGTTCCGGTGTTATTGGCAATGATGTAGTTAAACTACTGGAGGATGCCATTGCTAGGCGAGGGGTTAGTATTGATTCTTGCAGTAACTATAACTTTGTATTTTTATTTTCCACTATTGGACTTATCCGTTTTTGTAATAGCTGTTTGTGTCTTGTAAAAGTAAATTTAAAATCTAAATAGTGGAATAAGTAAAAATATTTTCAGGATATCGAAATTTCTATTATGGCAATCTTAAATGATTCCACTGGGACATTAATGTCCTGTGCGTGGCTCAACCACAAATGTCGAATAGGTATTATCGTTGGTAAGTCATGATGCACGTGATTGTAACTTAACATCTGACTAAAGCAGTGCGATAATGGCGAGAACTTCCCTCTGCACCTAGTTCTCAAGTTGTTGCATCTGTGCAAAATATCAGACATCACGTTGCTCAATCACCATAGAAGAATGCATAGTGCTTAGATATGTTTATGGTATAGTTTAGATGGAGCACATTTGCACGTTCTACAGGCAGGCTGCGCTGACTACTGAAGAACCAGACTTTTATTTTTTAAATTTTTTTAATGCATGCTTTCTTCCTTCTTTATAGGACGTTAAGATATTAGTTACCGCCATTCTGAATGACACGACTGGAACGCTCATGTCGTGTGCGTGGAAAAACCACAATTGCAAGATCGGGCTCATTGTCGGTAGGTTATTAATTTTTATTTGTGAAAAATTACTAATAATGGTGGTGGATTAAAGGTGATACTAATCAGTTTTTACGTAACACTTTATATTATTGTAAACGCTAACTCATTAATTATTTCATGGCAATTTGGTAACATCAATTAATATTGAGGTTAGATATGCCATATTTTATGTAAACACTTTCAAATTGAATTGAATAATTAACAATTTTGAGTATTTGATGTTTTACTGGTTACATATATACATACATTATTCTATCGACGTAATCATCAGCGAACTTCCCGCTCAAAAGAGGCATTTGCTGCAAAACCGGTTTCCATTCAGTTACGTATGTGATTACTCCTCCGCTGGCTAATCCATAAGCCACGACTGTTAGTAGCCATGAAACGGGAAGTTCTTTGCTAGGCCCAGTCTGCTGAGCGATGGTAGATGCTGTCTCTTTTAGGCCACTAGACAGTCGTTGAATGGCAACACTTACGGGTTTTTTAGCATTTACAAAGTGTTTTGAAAATGCTGTGAATAATCTGGATGGCATTTTTGAATCGTCGTCACAAAACTAAATAATATTAGCTTTCTTTAAATTTATCAGGTTGGAAGTAGTTAGCAGTGTAATCATGAATAAAAATGAAATATAAATAACAACAAACTGACAGAAAGCGACTTGCAGCTTTAACATTTTACTTCCCGCAAGTATTGTAATTAAGTGATTAAATTTATACCTGTTTGTTAATCATAAACGAAGAGTAGATTTTGTGAATTACAAAGTATGTACTGTGAGCATTAACTGAAGAATAAAAGTAATTGATTATGTCGTACCAGTTTGATGTTATATATTGAGGTTACATTTTTATTTAATGTCATTGCTTAATCGTAATATTATTTAAAGTCCATTTAATTCAAGCCATATTTTATCTTGACTATTTTAAACAATAGTGGCTTTTATTAGAAAAGATCAATTTTAGTTTTCTGTTACTATAGAAATTGTGTGGTTTGGTGCTAGATTTACTTAAAACTAATTTGAAAAAGTAGTTCCTCGAATACCATTGTTAGTCAAAGTTAAGTAGATTATTTTTACTGTGCTATCATTACTCATGTTCGCTTTGACTGAAGCGCAATGGACATTCGTGATACCACTGCAAAATAATCGACATAACTTTGACTACTCATGGTATTATAAGTGATTATTCTATTTTACACCCAATATTATACAAATCATATCGGGTCATTATAAATGCTTTTCCATCAAGTTCCATTTGAAATATTTGCTGCATGAGTAATATGTTGCTGGCACTGTAAGTCTATGTCAAATTCGACGTTAGCAGGTTAGGTTTTGCGTCAGTGCCACCAACATATTATTCATACAACAAATATTTATAATCACCCGGTACAAATGCAATACAAAAAATAAAGTACCTATAATCAAAAATTATATCCATGTAATATAGCTAGGATTTTTTCCTAATTTATGAATGCAACTATATTTATACTTAAATGTGAGTTATAGTTATTGGAACTATTCCATGGCCATACTAAATGAAAATAATTTTTGATAATACTATACTTCAAAGCACATCTAACTTCAAAATTGTATGTTGTCAAAACGCTATAAATTAATGGAGCTCTATTTATTTGATGTTTTCTTAAACATGCTGACACGTTAAATGGTACCATTTCATACTCCAAACATGGTCCATGGAAAGTATTAATAAAATAGACTTTTCTGACCGTAACTAAAGGAGATTGAAAATTATATTATCCATTTACCTGACATCCACACTGTAAACTGACAGTATATTGGCACTACTACTATTTTTCACATTTTAACAATTAAATTAATGTACAGCCTAATCAAAAACATTATTTTGGAAGTATAGTCAAGACAGTTTTAAAAATTTTGCATTGACGGTGCAGATGTCAAGTAAATGGATAATATTAGTATTGCAAAAAACAAACGCAAATTCACTAGATATAGTACATTTTTTTTTTCTATAATAATTTTCAAGGTCAACTTTCTAGGGAATAAGTTGCATTCCTGCAGGGTCCCTAGTTTAATAATGTTGGTACATAGATTTTTAGTTCTTTCTTCCACTAAAAAAATTATTGTCATTTTGACAGATATGTCATAATTTAATATTGCTTGCTTCATTTTTGCATTTAAAGTATTTCTTGGTTTTCTTTTTTTATCCAATTTTATTGATGATGATTCCATGTTAAAAAAAGAAATGTGTCAAGAGTTCAAATTAAGAAACTTTGACATTCAAAATTGACACAACCATAATTTTGAAAAAGTTCTACCAACACGAGGTATAAACATTTCCCTAGCGTTTTAATCACCTGTCTACCAACATTGTAACACTTTGACAGTTATTATAGAAAAAAAACGTACTTTATATTAAATTTGTGAGCATCCTGAATTCGTTACATTTCCATTACGTTAAAAGAGTATATTTTGTCTGGTTCAACATAGCTTATAGTGTCAACTAGCTAAATTTTGCTGCATTAGTTTGCATGTTGCATGAACATTAGTTAGATAGTCTCTTTATTGTACGTTTCAATACATCCACTCAACCAAGTTTCAAAATAATTTGCTGTTTAAGGTACTGGAAGCAACGCATGTTATGTGGAAAAGCAAAGAACTGTGAGCTGTTTGATGACACAGACAACGGGTCCGGACATGTGCTCGTTAACACTGAATGGGGTGCATTTGGAGATGATGGCAAATTAGAAATTGTCAGGACAGATTATGATCGTGAAGTTGACAAGCATTCTATAAATCCTGGCAAGCAATTGTAAGTATTCTGGAAAAAGTATTTGTACTTTTTAATACTTTTGAATGCCCTTTAGGCACGAAAAGATGATCTCTGGCATGTACATGGTGAGTTGGTGCGCTTAGCCTGGAGAGGTTTACCAAGGAAGGCCTCCTGTTTGGAGGCAAGGGTTCAGAGCTCCTGTTTACCAGAGGTCGCTTCTATACCAAATACGTATCAGAAATCGAATCAGACCCACCAGGCACATATGCAAACTGCAAGGAAATCTTGGAAGAATTGCGTAAGTTACATTTTTATTCCAATATCATTTTGACAGTTAATCAAGATTGGCATAATCAGAAGACAACGTTTGCGTTACGGCTATAGATAAACTCTATTCACTATAGTCCCGGATTGCCAAAAATTACGTTTTATGGTAGCACCGTTGAATTTCTATTGTTTTTTTTGTTACTACTAGGTTGGACAATGCAAAAGTGTAATTTTTAAAATTTGCGTTTTTGTACCTGGCAACTTTTATTTATTTTTGCTTAAGTAAGTTCGAATGAAAAATATTTTGATTTAACCATAACCTATAATTTATAGTTTCGACATTAGTAACTTAATTAATTGTTTCTAGTTACCCATAGCTTGACTTAAAAGTATTAACCATGATACAAGGGATTGTTTTAATTGGATTTTGACATTGACAATCCGGGACTATAGTGAATCGAGTTTATTTACAATTCTTCCAGTTATAGAGTTACAAAAAAAATATCTAGTCAACTGATTTCATGTGATCGTGGTTAACTGATTAATATTAACTTAGTTAGTCCGCTAACTTTTGACTAACCGGGTAAATTGTTAACAGTTGGTTCATAGTTATAAATTATCTTAACTACAGTCGTACGAATCAACAATTCTTTTGCAGTCATTAAAAGTCCCCTTTTTTGTTGCAGATCTCAAGCATGCAACTGAGCAAGACTTCATCAATGTGCGGTACGTGTGCGAATGTGTATCTCGGCGTGCAGCTCATTTAGTGTCATGTGGCATTGCCACCCTCCTCAACAAAATGGACGAGCCCCATGTCACTGTGGGCATTGACGGTTCTGTCTACAGATACCACCCACATTTCCACAATCTGATGATGGAAAAAATCAGCGAGCTCACTAATCCCCACGTAAGAGTAAGTATGAATGAAAAATCTCACATCTGATTTAGAAGCTAACATACTGTTTGCCTTGCAGTTTGATCTAATGTTATCAGAAGACGGCAGTGGTCGTGGTGCCGCTCTGGTCGCAGCCGTAGCTAGTCGGAAACGGTGAAGAAGTGCCACTAGTACTTAGTTCTGTAAATACATTAGTTATGTTCCTATAGACTGCATTTTAGACACACAGGCAGCTCTCACTGGAACTAGCTATGCCATCAGGTGTCTAACGAGTAAATTACATCAACTGTACTACATTGTACATATGCCTTTCTCTAATTTCTTGAATTACTTATGTCAGCCTTTTATTTTTTAAAGCAAGCAGCTTGTAGGCCGTTAGCCAGATAATTTTAGAGTAGACCTTAATTTTGATAATTATTTTAAACGATTTTGTACATGAGCATTAAACGTTGAAAGTAACGTGTATTTTTGGGTTCATGATGCTGATGTGAATTAGCGAACTGCAGTTTTAATTGAATGAACAAATATATAATTTATTTAATAGCTAAAGCCAGGCTACAAGTCCAGTCTAAAGTAGTGATTTTATAGTAAATTTGCTCTAAGTTTTAAATTACAATAATTTAATCACAATTTTGTGGGTAATTTAATTATTTTATTATAGTTACGTTATTAAGACAATAAGTAATTAGTATATATTCTTGTTTGTACATAATACTCTAGATGTTATTTCGTTTTCACGTTCCTGGTCACATGAAAGTGGTGTATGCAGTTTGCAAATATTGGAGCAGTTATATAATTTTGTGTAATTATTTATATTGTAAAATTTGTAAATTAATTGTTGTACTTAGCTATTCGGTACTTATGTTTTCATGTAAATCATTTCCAAATACAACAGATTGGTGAGTTCTCTCTTTCTGATTACAGTTCGCACCAAGCAATATAAATGATGAGAGTTTTTGTAACGGATAAAAGAACAGCTGTGTTAAAGTAAGAGGAGCTATAGACCAACATGTATTCCCTACATATGTTCCCATAATAAACCATAGATTTATCTTTGATAATGAAATTGCTTTTTATTTTATTATTAGCCATAAACTGTGCATAAAATTATACACTAAAATAAATCATTTTATGTGAAGAGACTTATTACTGCTACTGGTTTTTACAACAAATTGAAATTTGATCTTTCTATGAAAATTTATAGAATATCCTCCATTAATCTATAAGCCGTTCACGATCTTTTTGGGTCAGGTGAGGCTATGACCATCTAGTAATTTTGTTGGCAGTACCTCTGTTGCAACTAAACTCCCTCATGGAAATTGACAATTTTTGTGTTAGGTTAGGTTGTTTTCAGTTTAAGGTTATATTTTCTGAATAGGTACATTGTTGCCGGATATTCTCTAGTCTCCACATCGACTCGCTTTCTTTTAAATGTGGTCTGTCCTTCTTAAATTGGAAGTAGCATCGTTTAGTGGAAATTTTTTGTTGCAACAAAATTATTTTGGGCATTTTGACTTTTCCTTTGACGGAAATTAAAATTATTTTTACACATTTGATAAATCATTTATTTTCTTACGAATATTAAAATATTAAATCTGGCAATGTGGTGGCAAGAAAATGTCGAACAGACACTGACAGAAAAAAAAAGTTGCATCCGCTACATCATCGAATCAGTTAGTCCAACATGAAAAGAAAAAATCATAGCCAGCTCTGTCCCAAAAAGGTCGTGAACGGCTTATATATATGCGATTAACATCTAGTATTCGCAGAATCAAAAGGTTTTGTTTTTAGAAAACACTGAATTCTAGGATACTAGATTTTAAATCATATACCTATGTCTACTTCTGTCTAACGCATACAAAGCCCATAAACTGTATTCTAGCTCAATGGACTGCCTATGTTCACACTATTAACTACCAATCTGTATAATATAACATATACTGTCCCTCATAAATTTGTAACACATGGATTTTTTATCATCCATTTCTCAGAGTGTTTTATTCCTGATACAAGTTTCTACATCTTCTCAAACTAAAAATGCACTTGCCAAAATGTAAATATATTCGTATACAGGGGAGGTTCAAAAATATGAAAATGGTTCAAGAATAAAGTACGGTTATTTTTCAAAATAGACAAAAATGTTATTTAAAGAGGTTAAAAGAAAGTGTCAAACATAAAGTCACAGTTACTTGCTCCTAAAACATTTTTTTCTGGTTTCTCCAATTTTTTTCTTACCACGCTGTGTATTACCAAATGAAATACTTCAAAGTTAACTTATCAAGGGATGCGATAAACGAGTATTGTCAAATCTGAGTTTTCCCTCACTTAGCAACCAGGATATTACGTGATTCAATATCAGTGCAAACAAATTTCATTTTTTTGTCAAATTTTAAAATAATTCGTTTCACTCTGACTATGCAGTGTACAGGGATAGCAAGTTGCTTAAAACTGAACACGAAGACGTCAATCATAATAAATCCGCCTTTTGTATTGCAATCGGCTTATTTGTTACTACCTTGTTGAAGTAAACCCTTTTTGTCGCTTCTGCGTCAATTTGAAAAGAGCAGCATACAGTATACCTGAGTGCGGTCTACAAGCGGCAACGCAGCAAGCGAAGTTTGCCTTTAAATAACATTGTCGTATGTTCTCTGTACTGCATAGTCAGAGTGAATCGAGCTCTAGAGAATCGTATATTAATGAATGATTTTTTATTAATAAACGATTTTAAAAATTTGTTTATGTTGGTGGAACTGCAAGTGTATGTCAAATTCGAGGTTAACAGATTAGGTTTTGCGTCAGTTTTGACACAAACTGACTCAAAACTTAACCTGCTAACCTCATATTTAACATAGACTTACAATGTCACCAACATAAACAGTGCCAACCTAAGAAAAAAATCACAACCATTTATGGTCACCCGGTACCATTAATGTCAAAACTTTAAGTGTCAAATTCTCTTCATGGAAGAAAATTAGATTTTCTTCAAATTACTAATGTACGATCAACGGAAAAATATTGTAACTAACTCGTATGTTAATCGGCGATTAATAATATCTAGAATTAACGCGCTCGCTAGCGCTCGCGCATTAAAATGTCTCGATTATTAATCGCTCTCATTAACATACTTGTTTGTTAAATAACTATTAATAGATAGGTTATAACAAATACTTCCAATTAACATTTTTGTGTATTTTGAAAAATAAGAGTACTTTTTTCTTCAATCATTTTCATATTTTCGAACCTCCTTCGTATAGAAGTAGAATATTTACATTTTTGCAAATGCATTTTTAATTTGAGAAACTGCAGAGGTTTTAATGGACAATAAAATGTTCTGATAAATGGATATATGAAGGACACTATAATATTATCAGCAACATTCAAACGTGATTAATTCTGTCAATCAAACGGTGGTATTGTAACAACGCAAAAACTTTGTTTAATCGCGTATATTCTAAATGGCACAAGTTTTCAACTAGAAAACGACGAAATATTAAAAATTGTGAATTGTTGCTATAAAGTAGTGAAAATGAATAAATCGATCCCATACGACATATGTCTCATAATGCCACAGCTAACTATGAGTTCCATATAAAAAATACAACTTTATATGTTATAATCCGAATTTAGAAACTTTTTGGACAACGCATTACGCCACTCAATTATTATGAAAAATAAATAATATTAATACCTACTACTTACGGGAACTTGAAAATGTTCCTACCTATTACCTCACCTTAAAAGTTTAATTTATTATTATTCATTTTACTTTCTGTGCCGCCTGGGCGATATGTCCAAAATCAAACTTGGGCGTTATGACCAAGTTGGGCGTTGTGACCAGAATCAAAAGTGGGCGTTGTGACCAGAATCCAAAGTGGGCGCTGTGACCAGAATCAAAGTTGGGCGTTGTGACCAAGTTGGGCGTTGTGACCAAAATCGAAATTGGGCGTTGTGACCAATTGGGCGTTGTGACCAAAATCGAAATTGGGCGTTGTGACCAAGTTGGGCGTTGTGACCAAGTTGGGCGTTGTGGCCAAAATCGAAATTGGGCGTTGTGACCAAAATCGAAATTGGGCGTTGTGACCAAGTTGGGCGTTGTGACCAAAATCGAAGTTGGGCGTTATGACCAAAACGGTGGTTTAAGTGGCGTCGATAGCTCTCTCCTATAACAGGCGTCGGTGGGCGTTGTGACCAAGTTGGGCGTTGTGACCAATATCGATTTTGGGCGTTATGACCAAGTTGGGCGTTGTGACCAAAATCAAAATTGGGCGTTGTGACCAAGTTGGGCGTTGTGACCAGAATCTAAGTTGGGCGTTATGACCAAATTCTGAGTTGGGGTTTGTGACCAGTGGGCGTTGTGTCCAGGCCCCCTTTCTGTCTCTGGCACTATTTTCCCAGTCGGTAATACCCATCTCTAGCAGATCTTGTTGCACTTCTATGTTCCAGCTGTTTCTAAGTCGCCCTCTTCTTCTTCCTTCAGATTCTGTCTCGAAAATTGTCTTTAGCAATCCCCTCCTCTGTTCTCACTACATGCCCCAACCATCGTAGTCTGCTCTGTTTGACTGTTGCAACTATATCCGGGGCATGATAGATGTTCATAGGTTCGTTGTTAGTGCGCCTCCTCCGTGTGCCATCTTCCTCC
Source organism: Agriotes lineatus (assembly GCA_940337035.1). Lineage (NCBI taxonomy): Eukaryota > Metazoa > Arthropoda > Insecta > Coleoptera > Elateridae > Agriotes > Agriotes lineatus. The sequence goes on along the minus strand of CALNHX010001196.1, from coordinate 178,007 downwards.
TTGATGGAGCAGAAAATGCTCATTATAAATGATTACAAATAGGGATAAAGTTTTCACTTCCTATGTTTGAAAATAATTGTCAATTAAATGTGCACCTACGTATGTATATATTATGTAAAAAGCTTTATTTAATTTAATAAAAAGTGTTTCCACCAATTTTCGCGTATTTATTTTCCTGGGTAGGAATTTCATACCAAACTTGTGTGTTGGCGGCAATGTAAGTTTCATTGAAATTTTCAAAAACGGTTTAGTGGTAATTAGCGGATTAATGCTAGTGATCAGTTGGTCTGCCTCTGGTGATGAGTTCACCGGTTGTTACCTGATGCCGGTGATGAGTTGGCCTATCATTAAGACCTACAAAATTTGCTACGGATTAGTTGGTGATAAATTGGCGTCCGCCCTGCTACTCGTCTTCTAAATTTTCGTCTTCTTCCTGGATGTTCAAATTTTTGTTATTTGAGCAATTCTGACATATTAGTCACCACAAAAATCACGGCACAAGTTACAAGTACTAACTAGCAGCTTATAAAACGTAGGGACGCGCGCCATGGGTAAAATTTACCCTGTCGTAGTTTATGCTACAGCCGACAAGTAGTGACTGCTCAAAAAATAACATGCTTCTAGGTATGCCTTCAGAACACTCCATTTGGAAGGTACTGAGGGGCTGCAGCACGTAACTTTAAAAACAAGTCCTAGGTGTGGGTATTTTTTACCCAATGCGCGCGTCCACAAGAGTTAAGGGAAACTTTAGGTTCGATTTTCTCGAAAACTGTTGTCCTCAGCGGATCCAAAGTGCCTTTTTATGCAAAACTCTCAGCTTTTCAACATTCAACGAGAATAATTGCCTAATATTTCGATTCTAAAATGTTATACATAAATTGACTCTTCTCAACCGAATACCTAATGCGACCAAATTAATCAAATAAAAACCCTGCTTTCCTATTACAACCTTTCTCAGTGCTGTTGCTCCCCCTTAAGAGGCAATTTGGGACTCCAATATCATCAAACATAGAAATTTAACAGTGTTGTTTTACATACATTGCATAGTTTTCTTGGTCTTCCAACCTACACGTAACGATGTAGAAATGTCTCCTATTAGTTTCAAGCAGGTAAAACAAAATTTGAATTTGTGGTATTCGAATAGTAACTGGATATTTATCTATTAACACGATGCGGTCTAAGCTGAGATTGAAATGTGATGAATTAGCTACCACAAGGAGTCTTTAAGGTTATATAAGGGTGATTTAATAGTTAAGGTGGTATGAATAAATATGTAATTACATTTGGCGATCTAATTTTTATTGCTAATAAAATATAAAAACACTTTAATGTTTCTGTTTAATGTAGTTTTGGTGCAGTAGTAATATGGTTGCAATTCTTTGACCGACCATCTTTTAAACGAAAAATTCAAACACTGCCCATTATAAACAGGTCACGTAATATTCTCCCTATGTAATAACATGCAAAGCACTTTCTCACCTAGAAATTACTTATATCGGACGGATTTTTATCTTCATGTAAGTACATATTTATTTCTTATTTGCATCAACTTACATGCATTTGCCATTAAGGATTATACATTTTTTGTTTTTGGCTATCTGTTTAAACGATGCCCATAACCAACAGCTCGTGTAATATAGTATGATCAAAAATTATTTTCATTTAGTATGGCTATGGAATAGTTCCTAATTTATGAATTCAACTATAAGTTACCTACTTAAAAATCAAACGTCAAGTTTGACATTTAAATAACAGGGATTTGTATTTGCTTAAACTTAGAGTGCATTTGCCATTACGTTATGAAGATAGAAAGATTTAATCTGCTTTAAGGATTATTAGTACTGCTATACGTGCAATAAGCCTAAGAAGATAATAAATTTCTTAGATTTTGCTAATAACAAAGCCCCTTTAGGACTAATGGCGGAGTTTCCAAAATTTAAACCTTATGGCTTGTCAAATACAAACGGGATTGCTCTTTACGTTTATCAAAGTAAAACAAACGGGGTTGCTCTTCATGTACATACATCAAAGTAAAATCGGCATTAAAGAAAGTAGCTGACAATTGCTTTCATTTTTGAGAGAATTTAAATTTTTTAAAAACTGGCGGGACAGTATGATGATATAATTTTAAAAATCTGGTGTGATACACGCGCACAACTTCCTTTTACAGTGATCTTATGATTAGCCAAAAATTTGATTTTTAATTTTTAGCATTTGTCAATAATTTTCAAAAATTACAAATTCCACAGAAACCGTACAAAATACAGCGATAAGCGATAATGCTAAACTTACCTCATAAGAAATAGTTTGAGCAACACACCGAAGGCCCCCTAATAAAGAATAATTAGAATTAGAAGACCATCCTGCTATCATAGTTAAAGAGACAAATTTTCTCTAAAATTTTAAGTTTCATTCAAAAATGTAATAATATACCGGGTGTTCTATTTAAAATAGGAGTTAATAAAAAAATTTAAAATAGGAGTTAATAAAAAAGAAAACAAAAGAAACCCATTTTGGAAAATCACCTATCGCACATCAATGCACATTAAAAATGTAATAAAAATGTTTGAAAAAAAAAATCGTTGGAGACATTTTTGAAAAAATCGAAAAAAAAACTGAAAAATCACGAGTAAACATCATACTTTCTGGTATGCGATTTTCTTCAAAAGCTTGCTGTCGCATCTAGATGGTACACAAAACTTACATATGAAGTTTCAGCGCCATACCTCTTTTCATTTTTGAGATATTCTGTTCACAGACAGACAGACCAATGAACAAAAATTGGGTTTAGGGGACTCGAAAACGTGAAGATCTGTTGAAAACGCAATTTCCAATTTTTGGGGTGACTCCAATACTTCCTGTATTATAAAAGGAAGTAAACAAGGAAATCAAAGCCGGTCATAGTTTACGAGTTTTCGTTTTCGAGCATAGGTTTATTTTTTAGAAAAAAGAGGTGGAAATGTTTAGGGCTAATTGTAATTATAAGAGGGGATCTTAAAACCTGGCTTGAGATTGAGCTAGTAATAGATGCATCCCAGGACTTTGGGCATACGAAATTAAGAAGGTCGGGTTACAAGATGAAGTAATTGTTATCAACTAGCAACCTCAAATATTTTCAAGAGGCTGGGAACTTCAGCGTTTCAATAATTACGTATAACTACTCGAAATTAAGGAGTCACCTTTTTAACAACGTATAACCGTTCTTGATGCAAAGTGGTTTTTACATCTGGAATGGCGTATTTTTTTGTCCCACTGAATCTAAAATTTCAGTACCTAAATAATTTTAAAGAACTTTATAAACTCTTACCGTCTTAATACAAGTTTTGCAAAATAATTTTGGCCTCTGACACAAAGGATGACAGGCGTATAACTAACTATCCATAGATCGGTCGTATTGCTCTTGTCATTATTTTGAATTAAAATCAAGCAAAACGAGGAATAACCGAGTTTTCTGGTGTGTGTTATCTAAAATAATTCAAGGGAATACCCGAGTTTTTTAGGGATTCGCAGAAAATCACTGCACTGACTGCGTTTTTAAGCCCGTCGCCGTACCGGAATAAACTGCATGCAATAAAAAAATATGCTCGAAAACGAACCAGATTGAAATATTCGATTACGAAATGAATTAGGCAGAAAATAAATGGAAACTGAAAACTTGAAAATAAGCACTAATAAGCACAAAAATCCTCAATATATATAAAAAGGCAAAAAAAGCATAAAGAAATTAGTGTCAAATACTACATTTTTAGAAATAATTTTTCTGCTTTTAATATTCAGAAGCTTAATGCTTAAAAATCCGCTCTCTAGTCATAAGCATCGTTCCAAGAGCGGTTACAGGATCCACACATGGGGTTATAATTCCTTATACCATGCTAGATATTTTTTGTACCTTGAACGAAAATGGTTATTGGAATGCATCTACAGTTTTGTAGAAGTGTGTTATATTGCAATGTGGTTTTTAATTTAGTCTTTTTTTGTTTAGATGTGATAGGGGCGTTGGGCCTGTGCGGCCCAACCCATGGATTCGTGTTACTGTGGTACCCAATTCCTTATATTTTCTAACTCGGGTTTGTCTTCTACCGGAAGCTAGGTAATTCCCATACATATGTCCATTTTCTTGTATAGAGCTCGGAAAATTCCTATGTTCCGTAAAATAATAATAATAATAATACCATTTATTTGCCAAAAAAATACAAGTTAAAAAAAATACAGTTACTATACAAATAAATGTAATTAGACATATAAAAGAAGAAGAGAAAGATGGAAGCATGAATTTATGAATGAAATTCACTGCAATTCGCTAATTCGCCTAGCGAATTGTTGCGAAGTGCAATAATTCCCTCTATAAGACTAAGATTTATAATATACAAATTACAAGATTTCTGAGATTTCATTAACCAAAGATTATTTAATCACAAACAACAATATATATAGTGTATAAATAAAGTAAAATAAGAGAACTTCCAATAGAAAACATTTAGAATCATACTTTTATGAAACTAAATTTTTTATTTCGTTTTCAGATGCTGTTGAACTATAAGGTATAGAAAATCTATAGTAGAGTTAATTTTGTTATAATTGTATATTTTATGAATAAAAAATAAAAAATTGTGCTGACCAAAAGACTTATTCATCTGAGGAGTATAGGCGACAAGATTATTGCGTAACCGAGTACTGTATAAATGTAGTGGAAATTCTAAATTTAATGAATTTCTGTGTTTGTACATATATTTGGCAATTGAAATAAAATATAATCTATAAAATGTAGGCACGTCAATTTCACAAAAGAGCAATGAAGTGGAATAAAAATATGGTTTATTTAAAATAACTTTTATAATAATTTTTTGCATAACTTCAATTCTAGATAAATGTGTACTGGCCGCTCCACCCCACACGAGAATTCCATAGTTTAATATTGACTGTATATAACCATAATAAAGCGTTTTTAAAGAGTTTAGTTGAGCAAACTGCTTGAGAGTTCTAAAAAGATATATAAATTTACGTTTTTTTTTACCAAGTAATCTATGTGTACATCCCACCTTAAATGTTGATCTACCATTTACCCAAAATATTTTATGGAAGAGGACTTCTTAATATTAATAGAACAAACACAGTTAATACCTTTACAATTATAAGAATGAAGAATCAACTGATTTGGGATAGGTAAGGCTTGATTATAAATTGTGAAAGGCCTATAAAACGTTTTATCATAATTCAAGGTTAGGATATTGTTATCTAACCAATATTTTAGAAACTTAAGATGGTTAGTGGCATCAGAAATGACGTGATCCCATGAATCACCATTGATCACAATAGCAGTGTCATCTGCAAAGGAAACCATATGACTGTTATGTAAGTTGTAGCGCAAAAGGTCATTTATATACATAATAAAAAGCAATGGTCCCAAAATTGACCCTTGTGGAACCCCACACGATATAGATTTTGCAGAACTTAGAGAGTTATTAACTACGACCTGTTTTCTTCCTCTTAAATAACTTTTTATAAGTGATAGTGCAATCCCCCTCACGCCGTACATATCCAGTTTATGGCACAAAATACGATGAGAAACTGTATCAAATGCCTTGGCCAAATCTAAGAATATCGCAAGCGTAGGCTTAGAAGAGTCTAAGGATCGATATATTTTAGATGTCTGAAAAGCCAAAGCATCTTCAGTGGATTTCCCATTCCTAAAACCATATTGATTATCAGAGAAAATGTTACAAAGGTTGAAAAATGATTCCAATTGTTTTTTGATAAGCTTTTCAAATATTTTGGAGATGCAAGACGTGAGGGCAATTGGTCTATAGTTTGAAATCTTAAGTATTGAACCAGATTTATGAAGTGGTGTGACTATAGCAGTTTTTAGGCAATTTGGAAAGATACCTTCAGTTAGGCAATAATTGAATAATGTAGAGAGAGGTAAAGAAATACTCTTTGATATTTTTTTCAAAACTATTGTAGATAATTGATCAGAACCCCGTGAAAAGGCGTTGTTCAAGCTCTTAATACTATTTTCAACGTCAAAGTGATCAAATGGTTTCCAATATAATGACTTTTCATTTACATTGATATTATGTTGAAGGGCTTGATCCAGACCTGTTATTTCTGATGACAACTGATTCGGAACATGTACAAATTATTAAATTCATTAGCAATTGCCTCGTTACAATCAATTATTTGTCCATCTTCAGTTTGAATTTGTGTTATAATAGACTTTTTTGAATTTATATTAGCCGCTGTTTTAGTAACTTTCCAGAGTTCTTTTGAATTTTTAGTTATCAAATTTATTTTTATAATAATTATTTTTGCATGACCGAAGTAAATTAATAATAATAATAATAATAATAATAATGTTTATTTCCAGAAAAAAAAATAGAAATCTTACATAATACAAAAAAAAATAACAATTTTCCTGGAAATTCGAGGGCAGTCAGATGACCTCCAAGAAACGGAGGACCCTGCTCTTCCCTGTCACCGACAATATAATATAATAGTAATTTGCTTTACAAAGCGGCTTTAATAGATTATAATAGTTTAATGGCTGATCACCCACGAAGAAACAAAGTATTGCCAATAACAACATAAGATACATAACAATAATAAGATATGACATAAACGAAGAGTAGATAATGAACACATATATAGATGTGTATACAGCATTATTCAGTAATTGTGGAATTGTTAAAGAGCCAGTTTTTAATACGATGTTTAAATGAAGTTAGTGGTAAACATTTAAATAAATTAGGTACTGAATTGTAAAATTTTGAAACGGAGTAAGTAAATGATCTCTTAAAAAATTCAGATCTATGCGATTTACAATCTAATAAACCTCTATGTCTTAAATTCAAATTATGTATATCAGTACGAAATGTAATTTTACAGTAAAGATAAGGAGAAGTTTTTGTCATAATTACTTTATGATAAAATACCAAGCAATGCAACATACTACGTTTTTCCATGTTAAGCCAACTAGTTTCTACTATTTTGTGGGATATATGTTCTCGGCGTCTAACACCGTGGATAAGTCTCAAACAGGAATTCTGAACAATTTGTATTCTTCTTTTAGTTGATTTATCAATACATGGTCCGTACACGGTATCACAATAGTTAAACTGTGACAACACGAGAGATTCGCATAGAAGCTTTTTTATTTTCTTATTTAAGACTTGTCTATTATTATAAATTAATTTAAGATTTCCATAGGATCGACGTATACAGTTATTAATATGCTGACGAAATCTAAGCGAACAGTCTAGAGTAAGACCTAAATTTCGGGCACTGTCTTTAATAGGAATTATTGTATCATTTATTTTGATTTGAATAAGCGGCAATGCTGCAGATCTAGTATTTCTACCACCAAATAAAATAACCACAGATTTGGCAGGATTCATTTTAAGAGAATTCACCAAGTTTCGTTGTGCTTTATAGTTATTGTGCGCGTTAAGGTTGTTTTTATTTCGTAAATAAGTTTTAAATAAAATGTTTTTATATGAATTTGTCCCACAATTTCAGTTGATATCCATTGTTTTTTCTTAACTAATTTATTTCTTTTTTTATTATAGTAGCATCCTTAATCGCAGCTTGTAAAATGTATAAGAAATTTTCAAAAGCAATGTCAACATTTTGCTCAACCAAACCATTCCATTGAATTCTTTCTAATATATTATTTAATTTTTTGTAATCTATTATTTCTTTAGATATGTGATCCTCTTTTAAAATACATTGGCTCGTTTGTTTAAGATTTAAATATAAGCATACAGGAAAATGATCAGAAATTTTAAATGACAACGTCAAAGGAAGGCTATTAAGCGAATTAAGTGAAGCTTTTAGGTAGAAATGGTCAATACACGTCTCTGATATCTCGGAAATTCTCGATGGTTTGGGGATACAACGATGAAAGCCAAAAGTACACATTAAATTTAAGTAAGAATCCACTAAATTATCATTTATTAGGAGTGTGTTAATATTTACATCACCACAAAAAAATTCTATTTGAGTTTTAGTATAGTTGGTGAAATACTCATTTAATAATTGGATGAAGTCATTACCATTAAAAGAAGGTGCCCTGTATACAGCGGTAAGTGATTTTTTTTATGTCATTAGGAATAAGACTCGTTCGCAATAAAATAAAATGATTAATATTTATTCTATCAACAGTATGTGTAATAGTTGATTTAATGTAAACCACTACTCCATCAGATTTATTAAGATTACTATTATTATGATAAATGTTATAACCATTTAAATTAAGAAAGGGGTACTATGTATTTCCCAGCATTCACCTAACACAATTATATCAAAATCACTATCCAAGAATTGAAGCAAGACTTCTAATTCAGTAAAATGCAGCTGTAGGCTCCTAATATTTGTTTCTAAAATTTTTAAGTTAACTAAATTGTTATTAATAAAGTGTTTTGTTATTTGTCTATAATCACTAATGTTATCTATAAAAAAGTCAGTAATGTGTGGAAGATCTGATAAGTCAACATTCATAATCAGATTGTTAATGAAATCTTATTTTAGAATTACTATATATGTAATTATTAATAATATTAATGATTAAAATTAAATTGCATATGCATATATGTCCAATTACCCTTACCGAAATTATTTATACACAAACAACAAAGTATAGCTTTAAGTAGTAAAAATATCTTTCTAACAAAGCAAAATGAAATATATTGAATTCTTTGAATTCCTATAAGAAATAAATAATATATATAGAAAAAAAAGATAAGAAAAGTGCTCCTCCTCCTTAAAATAGGTAATTCTGGAGACGAAGAACAACCCCAAATTTCAACAGCGAGTTGGCGATATATATAATATTCACTTTTTACTATACATTCTGAAATAAATGCATTTGTTTGCATTAGTACAAACGTGCTGTCAATACTACGCCAATAAATGTGTATAGTTGACTGACTGACTGCAAACAAAGTTCGTATTTTGATAAATTCGACGTCATTTTGTACAGACGGTCAACTTAAAACTCCAGAAAAGTCGCATTCAAAAATGTACACGCTATAGTCCAAGGCCTTGTATAGTCTCTGCATCTGTTGCCGGCTTTAGGGTTTCAATCACACAGATGCGTGTTTGAATGAACTTTTGTTTCGAATGCACACTTCAGTCTTCTTAAAGTAAGTCTCTACATCTGTAGCCGGCTTAAGTGTTGCAGCTTAGTGCTGCATAGAAGCACAGGAGAACTACAAAGACACTTGCCGGCGCAAAGCTAGTAACAATAAAATAAACGTGATAAGCAATTGTAGGAAGGAAATAAACAAGTGGCAAAAGATATTATACAGTGTGCGCAATAATTTTAAACAGCCTTCGAATCTCGACTAGGCTTGGGTGATTTCGAGGAAAAAAAATCGATGTTTTATATTAATCGATTTTCGATTAATTGGATTACACCCACAAATCGCAGTACTTGAATCAGTTGTAATTACGAAGCTGCCAGAATCAATAATCGATTACATTCGTGAATGGAATTGCTAAGAATGGATTCGAGATCGGAATTTAATCGAATCGTGAATCGTAAATTAATCAGCATCATTCTTATTAAATTTGTTTAGATACGATTTAATTTAATTAAATTCTATTAGATTCGATTTTTAAAAATCCCTTTTAGTGAGATTTCTTTTGATATCTTACTTCATACCTCTAAATTCAACTGTTATTGAAATAGGCGTGTTTGAACATAAAAAACAATTTAAGCACCTGAAGATACTTTATTTCAAAGGATAACAAACGAACGCCGTTAAAATAATGATTTAAACACTTTTCCAAACAAATGATAAAACCAGGTTTAAAAAACAAAAATCCAGCCACTAGTCAAAACTCGTTGAAATGACAATTACGGAAAAGCGAAAAAGCAGGAGAAAATTACATCTGAAAAGCTTTTGAATTTAGGGATAGGAAATGAAATGTCAGAAGAAATCTCATTAAAAGTACTTTTCAAAAATAGAAGGATATACAGGGTGTTCCATTTAAATAAATCAAAATTATTATATTTGCTGATTATGAGTTCTCTGTACAGCTTTTATATTCAGAGTAGGAAAGGGACTATTTGAACATTTAATGTAATTTAGTATAGGATTTTGTTGTACATATTGGCTTATATTGGCTTTTGCTTTTTATCTGATTTTATTTGACCTTGGAATTAATGTATTCCTAAATTTATCGTGTTTTCGTGTTTATTATTCCTTGTATCAACACTGACTAAATTTCTATTTTCTAAACCCGGTTTCGTGTTAATATTTTTGGAGAGCTCAAGTTTCTAATTCATTATTTTAACGGCGTTATCCCTTTAAATAAAGCATCTGAAGGGGCTTAAATTGTTATTTATGTTCAAACACGCATATCTGAGAAATAGTTGAACTTAGAGGTATGAAGTAACATATCAATAGAAAGCTCATTAAAAGGGCTTTTGAAAAATACGTTCCATTTGAAAAACATTCGAATTCATTAAATGTGCAAATGATCAGCACCCTGTATAGCATTAATACCCAGATCACCCATTTTACACTTGTAAGGTAGTTCACGAAAATTATAATTATAATTTTTTAGTAACCTTTTCCTACTTTCAATTGTTTTCTGTTGCTAACAGCAGCCGCCAGGAAATCGTTAATATCTTCAAAACAGTTGACGTTAGGCCCATGCAACTTTATATCAAAGTGATGAGTATTTCAATGCAAAACTTTTAAACCATCCAAATATAGGGCATTTCATTTAAAAAGAATCTGGTATGATACACTCACACAACTTCCTTTTACAGTGATCTTATAAACAGCAAAAAATTTGATATTTAATTTTTAAGCATTTGTCAAAATTTTTCAAAAATTACAAATTCTACAAAACGGTACACAATAGAGCATTAGTTGAAGAGACAAATTTTAAGCTGAATTTAAAAATGTAATAATATACTAGGTGTGTTATTTAAAATAGGAGTTAATAAAAAAAATTGAAAAACAACAAAAGCAACCCATTTTAGAAGTATTTAACAGGATAATCACCTATCTCACATCAATACACACTAAATATGTAATGAAAATGTAAAGTTTGAAAAAAATCGTTTAGAGCCGTTTTTGAGAAATCGAAAAAACTGAAAAATCACAAGAGTAAAACACGTACTTCCGGTTATGCGATTTTCTTCAAAATCTTGCTGTCGCATCTACATAGTACACAAAACTTATACTATATGAAGTTTCAACGCCATACCTCTTTTCGTTTTTGAGATATTCTGTTCACAGACAGACACACATGCCAATGAATAAAAATATATTTCGAATTTTTGGGGTGAATCCAATATGTACTTCCTTTATCATAAAAGGAAGTAAAAAGTAAGATTGATTCGCCCTTTTTTTGAGCCACCCTGTATAATCAAAACCATTTTAGTAATGTGCACCATCTTCGTACCGACAACTTTTATATACACAATATTTATGTAACTCTCGTAGTTTCAGAAATTTCTATCACCCCCACATCGTTGTCGGACCCTGTATTGGTAGTAGGCCAAGTGGTGTAAGTGTCAAAGTGGGAAAAGTGTAGAAACAACTTATACTTAGATCTAGTATGTACTTTCAAACTTGAGAACGGAGTAATAATATCTTGTAAGAACTTGGTTTTGCCATCACTCCATAGAAATGGTCGATTAAACTCTAGAATTTACTATCTTAAACTTGCATTTTTCTATAGTATGAGGCCGCAATAAACAAATTATATTTCTTAAAAAGAACAACATAACAATTTGTACATATATTTTTCATATTTTACTTTTTTCAAAAATATTTAGTATACAGGTTATGATGATACAAAAACTAAATACATATTACTACATTTTTATAACGTATAAAAATTACAGATTTATGTGAATTTTCGAATCTTATATTATAAGAGCCGATGCCGTCCGTAAGCAGGCGCGCGCGCACGCTGCATGAACGGCCTGCATGCTAGCAAGTGGCGCGCGCGCTCGAATGGCGAGACCGCATTTGTATTGTTAACGCTGGCAGGGCCGGACGTAGGCTGGCTGCCGCCTTGAGCAAGCATTTTTATTGTTAACCGTTTCTTTACGCTGGCCGGGCCAGACGTAGGCTGGCCAAGAGTTCTAGTTGACAGATAATAGCACATTGGATTTTTTGAATTTGTATGACAATACTGAATTTCTAAAATTTCATAACTGAAATACTTCCACATAACATTTCGTATTCATGAGCAGTTTACGTACTCCCGCATAAAAAAATCGAAATAAAATATTTAATACAGTTGAAGTTTTCTACCTCTCGAACTGTTAAATTGAACTGATAGTCGATCCATATTAATGTCTTTAGTGCGTTTTTTTTAAAAGCTAGCAAAATTAAATTTGCCATCCGCTGATGATGCATGGATGTTCTTTGTTCTCTGTTTATGCGGATCAACATAGAAAATGTAGATTCACATAAAGCCGTGCTGCAACCAAAACCAAATGTACGTGCAGTTGCCATCAACTGATAAGTATCAGGGAAAGCAATTGTTTGCTGATAAACTTCTGCAAATACTCTTTCTGCACATTAAAGTTTTTCACGACCGCAACTTCTTCCGCGCATGGTTATAAGAGTTTCTAAAAAAATTATATTTAAAAGATCCACTTTTTCGTCTTCTACACAAGAAATAGCTGTTAGCAAATCCTCGTTAGTAGAGAATCTTTTATTAATCTCGTTTAAAATGAGATCTATTGTTTGATAAAAAATAGTTTTCATGTGCAAATCAGGATTTTGATCGACTTCATATCACCTTTCACCAATACTTTCGGTAATGAGAAACTCCTTCAACAACATATTTCCTTTCTTACGCCGGTGTGGTGGCGGTTGATTTTCTTCAACTAGACTAAAATATGTTTTGTCGACTTCTTGGATTATGTCATTAAAGGATTTTATCTACGACCACTACTAAAAGTAGGCCTTTTAGCACTAGCTTGTTTCACTAAGAGTGACGTTTTATTGTTTACCGTGGTTAAAGAAATCAGCTGTTTACTTTTAGCCCATGTGCTAAAAGTGAAGTGAGGTTATAAAACTACAATTTCGAACTGGAAGTGAAGTTGTAAAGTTATTCTAGTTGCTTCTTGCGTTACAGGTAAAGTGTTTTTGAAATAATTAAAGCGTTATGTAATGAATACAGTCAGATGTGGAGTATTAATAATTACATTTCGTAACTGACCTTGACTACTGTCATTCGCAAACATTCGCCCGCGCATGGCCTACTGTTTATTATGACATAAATTAGAAGTGTCGTAGATGCAAACCTTTGTTAAATCGATATACAGGGTGTTCGGATAATAGGAAATCGTACATTGATGGTGAGTTCTACGCATTAAAATAATAAAACAACTTCATATGCAGTATTGTCCGAAAATCGTTATTGGCGTAGATACCGACCCTTAAAGTTTAACTTTTTTTTTTAATTTTTTATTTATTTTTTATAACTGAGTAGATAAATACTTTAAACTGGGTGTACGTGCTCTTTATTGAAATGCTCACAAACAAAAAGAAAAATAATCGATAACATGTATTTTGAACTGGCAGTTAACCTAAAACCATATTTTCTTTTTAGTCATAACTTTTATATCTGAAGACATACCTCCGATTTAGATGCGGCATCTTGTAGGGAATAAAAAAAATCAAAATTAATGTACTCTTGTTTGGTATGCGTAACATAAACCGTTTGGTTAGAAATTCTATCTAAAGTTTTAAGGCTTTTCTTTTCAGGATCATTATCTGATTAGCCTTGATAACAAAAATGCAACTTTTGTTTGTTTGATGTCGAATTGTTTACGTGCAATTATTATTGTTTAACTTGACGTTTGAGTTTGTGTTAACAATGAATTTTAATTATACTTTTGCTGAGATGGCTGATATGCACCTAATTTATGGACGAGCAAATGGTAATGCAAGAGAAGCGCAACGTCTTTATAGGGAATCATTTCCTAATCGCCGAATTCCAAATAAAAATATGTTTGGCAACATAGATCGACGCCTTCGAGAAGAGGGTACATTTATTTCTTCTCGATTAAATCGTGGACGGCCAAGGACAACGCGTAGTGCAGAAATGGAAGAAAGAGTTTTAGATCTAGTTGAGGCAAATCCTGGGACTAGTACGAGAAGGATTGCTTTAACGGAGGGAGTGTCTAACTCGATAGTTTGGGAAGTTCTTCACGAACAACTGTTACACCCTTACCATCTTCAAAAGGTTCAGGCATTAAAAGTTGGTGATTATCCACGGCGAATCGAATTCTGCGAGTGGATTTTGCAAAAACGCGCCACTAATCCAGCATTTCCGTCTCACATTTTGTATACAGATGAGGCAGGTTTCACTAGAGACGGGTTTATACATTTTCGAAACACTCATTTGTGGGCAGAAGAAAACCCACACGAAATTATTGAAGCTGGACACCAAGAAAGATTTTCCGTAAACGTATGGATTGGGATACTCGGAGATCAACTAATAGGACCTCATTTTTTTCCGAATAGATTAACAGGACCGATTTATCTATCTTTCTTAGAGAACGATCTTCCACAGTTACTTGAAGATGTTCCGTTGGAAGTCCGAAGAAACATGTGGTTATTACAGGATGGAGCTCCTGCTCATTTCAGTAATGCAGTGCGCCAGTACCTTAATGAAACATAACCAGAAAGATGGATAGGACGGACTGGATCAGTCCCATGGCCGCCAAGATCGCCGGATTTAAATCCTCTGGACTTTTTTTTGTGGAGATGGTTAAAAGCTATTGTTTATGCTACTCCTGTCGAGAATTTAGAAGAGTTGAGAAAGCGTATAATAGATGCTTGTCAAACTATACGCGATCAACTAGCGACATTCGCCCGCGTAAGGGAATCGTTGGTGCTACGAGCGCAGAGCTGTATACGCATGAACGGAGGGCATTTCGAACATGTGCTGTGAATGTTTATAAAAGTAGCATAAAGTTTAAAGAAACATCAAACCGTGTGTTGTTTTTTTATTATGTCAAATTTAGATTTATGGTATTTGATATGTGTTCTATGAATAAAATAAAATACAGCTATTGCAAAAACTTTAAGGGTCGGTATCTACGCCAATAACGATTTTCGGATAATACTGCATATGAAGTTTTTTATTATATTAATGCGTGGAACTCACCATCAATGTATGGTATTTTTGTTATCAAGGCTAATCAGATAATAACACTGAAAAGAAAAATCCTTAAAACTTTAGATAGAATTTCTAACCAAACGGTTTATGTTACGCATACCAAACAAGAGTACATTAATTTTGAATTTTTTTATTCCCTACAAGATGCCGTATCTAGATCGGAGGTAGCTCTTCTGATATCAAAGTTATGATTAAAAAGAAAATATGGTTTTAGGTTAACTGCCAGTTCAAAATACATGTTATCGATTATTTTTCTTTTTGTTTGTGAGCATTTCAATAAAGAGCACGTACACCAGGTTTAAAGTAGTCATCTACTCAGTTATAAAAAATAAATAAAAAAATTTAAAAAAAAGTTAAACTTTAAGGGTCGGTATCTACGCCAATAACGATTTTCGGACAATACTGCATATGAAGTTTTTTTATTATTTTAATGCGTAGAACTCACCATCAATGTATGGTTCCCTATTATCCGAACACCCTGTATATGGATTAATAACTGTCAAATTAAGGTCGTAGCTAAAATATTGTATGCAACGCGTGTTAAAAGTCGTTTATGCACGAGACATGAAAATTATGAAACGAAGCCGAAGGCTGAGTTTCATAACATAAACGTCGACTTTTAGCACTTGTTGCATAAATAGCTATTTCGTTTCTTAGTTCTTTTATAGTTTGTGTAACACCGTTTATTAGTATCAATGAATCTTTTACTTTTAAACTTGTTTCTCGAGTTTGCAACACCTTATCAGCTGGTTTTAAAATTTCTAGTATTTTTTTATGAAAACCATTGAAAATTGGAATTTTTTGGTTTTCATAACTGAAAATAATCCTATACTTTCGGCTACGTAGTCGCCACAACATGCACGACTGTTTTTACAGTGTCTGAAGTTTGTAATATCTTCTCCAAATTATTAGCACCCAACCCAGCGTCGCTCAAGAAGTCTTACTAAGGGTTGTCCTTCGTAGATCTTCGTCATCGTTTCTTTCTTAAGAAAGCTATATAGTAATGAACATTGTTAAAGAAATGCTTTATGACGGAAACTTCATGCATGGCTTTAACAATTACTAGGTGCAGTTGATGATTGGATGCAAGTATGGGATATTTATATTTAATGTGTTCTGTATAATATAGCCTATTTCAGGTTATTTTTCTTATAATATAGTTAATTATCAAATGGACATAGGGCATTTCAACCTAAATCAAACTACATTCACGGACCATGTCTCGGATTTCTGTTTAATTTTGAGTAATAAAATATTTCTTAGTAAAAATAAAAAGTTAGATTAAATTAGCGGCTAATGTACCAGGGGAGGCCAAAAAAGGCCTCCCCTTGGCTACGGCCCTGACCATAACAAAACCACAGTCTCATCGGAACACATTTGCATACTACAATGTCGAATCGGCGAAACAATTCAATGAAACAAGTTTCACTGGTGTAAATTGTACAAGTAACAAAGTTTCATGCGATTCATTTTAGCTACAAGTTTTACGAAATTTGGCCATGAATTCACATTTGCATCTACTGCATTTGCACTAGTTTTATGTATCAATCATATTTCTTGGAACTTTATATTTCTTTTTAAATTTTACTCATTAAATGTGGATCAATGTGCTATTCGCTTAACCCATCATCAATCGCCTATTTAAACAAGCCCTGGGAAATCAGATTCCACAATAGCGAATAGCTAGATACTGTATACACAGTTCTTGTTAAACAACTATAGTTCTAAATTCTACTGGAGGTATTGAACCAGACTCGACAGAAATCGTTCGAAATCGGTAAAGCGTAACATTTTCTTGGAAAATCGGGATGTTTTTGACAGCATTTCGGTTTGGGACAACTAGCTACAAATCCGTTCAATCCCGAAAAATCGGGACGTATAGCAACCCTAATCATTGTGAGCATCTGTAAAAGTAATTAGGGAAGTACCGAGGCATCTGGATTATTATAGCAAAGGTAAGCTTAACATTCTTCCTTGAATGCAATAAGGCTAGGCACATTCAAGATTTGGAAAGTGTATGATTCATTCGAAATTGCACAGAAATACACTTACATATTTGCTGTTTAACAACCCCTCTTTGTAAATGAGCCTCCAACATTTTGGTTCATTCTTGTACCAGAGCTGCTTTAAGCTGTATCGAGTGAAAGTGATATGTAAATTTATGGTTATCGGTGTCTCTGATTATTCTTTTTTTAAATTATATTTTAAATATTTTTAAATTACAGTTTTAATTCTTTTGTGTAAACGGAATACCTAGCGGTTTTGCTGTATTTAAGGTTAACCCTTAACCACTGACATGGATATTTCAGGACGTAGACACTGACGGTATGACGTACCGCAGCCTATTCTTTGACTTTAATGCTAATCTGTCCTATATCACTGTATTTGTTTTTGGAGAGTGCGCTCTACCACCGATGTGTATTGCCACCGATGTGGATTTGGAACCGACATTAATTGACCACCGACATGAACTACTACCGATTTGCTTTACCACCGACTTGGATTACAACCGATGTGGATTTAGATCCGACAAGAACTACCACCGACTTGGCTTATTACCGACTTTTAAAATTTTTAACAAAAATATGGTATGTCACCAAACTGAAATACCACCGACTTGGTGTACAAACCGACTTGGATTACCACCGATGTGGATTTACATCCGACAGAAACTACTAACGATATGAACTATCGCCGATGTGGTAGTTGCTGCAACACATCTTACGCGAGCGACCGCGAACTTGCAATAGTTCCTATTAATAATTTGGTAACAACTGCAGTATCTTTATGAAGTAATTGTTATCAGTAGCTGCTGAAATACTTCATATTTCGTCAGTAAATTGTTTATATTGTAATAAAATGTCAGTATTATGTTTTAACTCGTACATAGATTTAAATTCTTTCAAAAGAATGCGATCTTGTTTGATTAGCGTATGGCGTATTTTGGCCAGTAAGGAAATTTTACTAAAATTCTGTAAGTATTAAAAAGTTATATATTATATAAACAGGCGGATGCGTTAAATTTCGTACTACCCACAAAATAACTCGAGATATTGTGGTTTTGTTTGTGAATTTGTTTGATTTGCAGCGTGTTTAACGTCTCATCTTCACACCTCTGCATCTTTATCATTTATTATCTGATCTATTTAAAAATTTGGTCGATTTACCTAACCGTTAAAGCAATTATTTTCATAGTTTTTAAATAATGTTACTGCAAAACAGTGGCCTACTGCGACAAAAAAATTACTGCAAAAATTTTAAAATTATAGTAGGCTTAGTTTTATCAAAAAAAGTTAGTTACAAAAGTTGTTCAAAATTAGGAAAATAGTAAAAATGTAAATTTTAATCCAAATAAGTGTATTTATTGTCGACCGAGTAAACACACCATTTCTACTTTATCAGTAGTGATTAGGCGTATTCTAGGTATTATTTAAATTTGCAGAATGCTAAATTAACAGTTCATAAACTTAATTGACAGTTCGTAAACGTAACTGGCGTTCATAAACCTTTTGTTTTCTAGGGTACCACTTATTAAGACAATAATCAATTGTTAATTATCTACATAATAATATTGTAAATTACATATTAACAATACAAACCTTTCTAATAAAATATGGATTTCAACTGTTTTTGTAATTCTGAGCAACCTTTGTTAGCAAAATTATTTCAAAAATGTCAAAGTAATCCTAAATGCCAAAATTTCAAATATATCAGAAGAGAAAATATTCAAGGGTGGTAAGGCGAAAAGTGAAACGCACTGCGTATTGAATTCTGATTTGATTATGCTTCTTATTTAGATATGTACTTATTTATACATTATAGAGGGTGTCAACGGAAATGTTGTACTAGGCAAAAGGAAACGTTTAAAATTACAGAGAATCGACTATATCTGTGATTATGTAACCTAGCAATGTTGTTTGTTTTATAATTAATTGTACATATTCTTTTTTTATAAAATTTTTCTTTAGAACACGAAGACCAATGCACAGTTTGCTTAGACGAACGGTCAACGATGGCTGTAGTTCCATCTGTCCGGCTTGTCGTGGGGCTGCAGGAAATGTTATACGAATTTTTGTATAGTAAAATCACGGAAAGAAACGGTACACGTCATTAAATATTTAGTTATTAATTTAAAGTTACTGTGTGATGACGTGTACCGTTTGATTCCGTGATTTACCTATAGTTACAATCATATTTATTGTAACTATAAGTAAATTACGGAATCAAACGGTGCGCGTCATCAAACAGTATCTTTAAATTAATGACTAAATATTTGATGACGTGCACCGTTTGATTCCGTGATTTACCTATAGTTACAATCATATTTATTGTAACTATAGGTAAATCACGGAATCAAACGGTGCCCATCATCAAACAGTAACTTTAAATTAATAACTAAATATTTGATGACGTGCACCGTTTGCTTTCGTGACTATTCTATACAAATATCGAGAGATAAAAAAAAACTGATCCTCAGCGGGCTGTGGAAATTCAAACGTATGAATATAATGTTGGTGGCACTGTAAGTCTTATGTCAAATTCGATGTTAGCAGGTTAGGTTTTGCGCCAGTCTGTCAAAACTGACGCAAAACCTAACCTGCTCGAATTTGACATAGACTTACAGTGCCACCAACATATTATTCATATGTTTGAATTTCCACAGCCCGCTGAGGATCAGTTTTTTTTATCTCTCGATACGATTAAAAATTATTATAAGAGTAGAAAAGCTTTAGGCAGCTAATTTTCATTACCATTTATTAAAATAGTAAGGTAGAAATATATTTCGACATCTTATTGTCTTCATCAGTTTATATAAAATGTTTTAATCTGTAAGTTAAAAATAAGCATTAGTTACTATTATCAGATATTTTTATAGATGAGTGAACAATTTTGTTACCTCACATCATGAAAATAGTAATTGTTGTATTAAGAGCGCGAAATTAATGTTTGTAGAGCGTGAGAATGTTACTTCTTTTGACGAGGCGATAGCCGAGTCAAAGAAGTCATTCGAAATATATATGACTTCTCTGGAAGAAAAGAAGTTAAAAGTTTTGTATAATAATTTTATTGCTTAGTTTTATTTTAAAATCCTTTTAATAATGACGCCCTCGGTCGACGTACATTCCCCTCAGGCCAAACCCCTCGGGGTGTACACGTCGGCGCGTTATTATCCATATAACACCCTTGATACCTTAATAACTGTAATGCACTGTTTTGCATGTTTTTTTTTCTTATATAAAAAACGTTTAAACAGCCTCCTTTATTTCATTCGGGAAACTGACAGATTGTCACATTTATAAAATGTCAAAATTCTAAGTTTTTGATTATTTTTATGCAAAGTAAATAAAATAGTATAACCAAGCGTCTAAATTATTAGTAATAATTATTTTTTTTATTGTTAGTAATTATGAGACATATTTTTAATTGCTTGTTTTCCGAAACACTTTCTTAAATCAATTCAGTCATCATGCCCGTGTTCCAGTCCAGTGTATAAATTTAAAATCGTGGTTGTTAGAATGGTAAGGAATTTAATTTTTTTTGACAACCAAACTTTACGCAGTTTACTGTCCACTGGTGCGTAAAACTTCATAATTATTTAAAACAACGTCAGCCAAACAAAATGTGACAGTTTTCGCATTTATATGAGCTACTTTGAAATGAGAAATAAACAAAACTTTCTATTCTTTTAATAGTAGTTTGTATACCAAGGCACTGAAGTTTAACTTTTTATCACGAATGCGGATTTAGTTGCCGAGGCCCGTAGGGCCAAGGCAAATAAACCACATGAGGGATAAAAAGGAACGTCAGTGCCGAGGAGTACAGTATGTTATATTTGAAATCGTCGGTTGACGTTTATCTGCCATCTCGCCACCTACAAAAAAGTCGTAAAACAATGGACTACTTTAATGCAGATTTCTCGTATTCTAATGACGATTTCGAGGTACTTTAATGCCGATTTCAAATCAATATTTTTATCTGAAATCGCAAGTAAAATATGGAAAACGGTTAAAGAAGTAAGGCGAAATAGGGAGTGAAGTATTACTTTATACAACGATTTAGCATGAAATATTTTTGTATATTAATCGGCATAACCGAAATATTAATAATACTGTCAATTTTATATAATTTCGCAAAAAAACAGTCGAAAACCATGTTTTATTCGAAACTAGCTGTTACCCGCGACTTCGTTCGTATTAAATAATGACTAATTATTTCCCATCCTATCCTATCTCATCCCCGTCTCCGTCCCTTTCCCCGTCCTCGGCCGGTCCCGTCCCGAACTGTCAAACACGCGAACTGTCAAACGCGTGAAGGTTAAATAGTCATTAAGTTTTCTGAAATTTTCCAATTTCTGCGCAATTTTCTTAATTTTTCTTTTCGTAAGAACCTTCTACATAGTATTAGAAAACTTTAAAAAAAAGATGAATGAAATCGGTAAGTCGTTCTCAAGTTATGGCGTGACCAAGGGAAATAGGGATTCATTTTTATATATCTAGATATATAGATTTTTGTATAGTTAATATGTAATGTACAATATTATTATGTAAATAATTAACAATCCATTATTGTCTTAATAAGAGGTGCCCTGGAAAATAAAAGGTTTATGAAAGTCAATCACAATTACGAACTGTCATATAAGTTTATGAACTGTAAATTTAGCATTCTGGAAATTTAAATAATGCCTTGAATACGCCTAACCACTTCTGAAAATGTTGAAATGGCGTCTTTACTCTGTCGAAAATAAATACAGTTATTTGGATTAAAATTTACATTTTGAATATTTTTTAAATCTTAACAACTTTTGTAAATAACTTTTTTTGATAACACTAAGCCTCCTATAATTTTTAAATTTTTGCAGTTATTTTTTTTGTCGCAGTAGACTACTGCTTTGCAGTGAAATTATTTAAAAACTATGAAGATAATTGCTTTAACGAGTAGGTAAATCGACCAACATTTTAAATTGATCAGACGACAAATAAGAAAGATATAGGGGTGTGAAAGTGAGAAGTTAAACACGTTGCATATCCAACTAATTCACAAAGAAAACCACAGTATCTTTAGTTATTTTGTGTGTAGTACGAAATGTAACGCAGCCGCATGTCTTATACAGGGTGATTCAAATTAACTTCGCACCATTGCTATCTTTGTTATTATTAATTTTACTAAGTAGGTTAAATTAGCAAACTAGTAGTGTTTTTGGAGCTGATTAATATGCAATTAATAAAAAAACAATCGAAAAACGAGTTTGCGACAAAATTAAAAACTATTAGTATGTATTTATCTATAAACTGAAACTTGTGATAACTTCTTTAGTATTCATTTTAAGACAATAGTGTATTAAGACTTTGAAACAATAAAGAAGCCGACCTGCGATTAATTAATAAAATTAAGCAATGGTAGTAAAAATCGCAGATCAACCCCCATACAGTTTATACACCACGGCAGCTCTGAAAACACTTTACTCACCGCGATGGCCCTAACTAACTCAAATTTCGGCAGCCTTGGATTGTAGGTTCAAATCATCAGCTGTGTGCCCTGGAATGTCATCAAAAAAGGAAAAGTAAATGGGCGCCAGAAATCAAAAGATTTCAAATAATAAGAGGAACTAACATGCAAGTGACTAACGTTTAATTACTAAATAATAAAAAGTCTTGAAGTGTCAGTAATAAGTAATCAGAATAATTAAAATGCAAATAATGTGATAACAAAGTTGTGTACGTTAACTGAAGGTTGCGACACGCATAAAATTAAAAACCCCTTTCGGGTTATTCTAATAACTGTACCAACAAATCATTCGTGGAATAAGCTTATCACAGTCATTTAATAAAACCTTCTGTTAGGCTATTGAAAATAAAAAGGCGTGACTGTACCTTTTACAGAGGGTCAATACACATCAAAATTGCAGCTTTAAATACTGAGCATAATTAACTATAAGCATACAAATTCAAATGTGAAAAGCAAGAGCATGTATGAAATTGAATATTACATATTAATAATTGCGGAACGTATGCATTTAAATTTTAAATATTGACGGGTTTAATCTGTATAAATGTAAAATCCAGGTATTGAAAATAATTTGAGATTTAATCCAGGAGTAGCACTAACTAACTTCGAAACATAAGCTGGACGTGAACTCCGTGGATGCACCGAAAATTGCTGCGGAACCATCCTCAAAAGGCAGCAAATACGCCGAACCCAGCAGGTGTCGAAAATGCGATAAGGCAAGCGCCTTGGCCTCCGAGATAAACTCGTGGTTGAAATTGGTAATTAAGAGATAAGAAAAAATGTAATTACTATGCGAATAACAAAACA
Source organism: Agriotes lineatus (assembly GCA_940337035.1). Lineage (NCBI taxonomy): Eukaryota > Metazoa > Arthropoda > Insecta > Coleoptera > Elateridae > Agriotes > Agriotes lineatus. Next base: position 154,535 of record CALNHX010001196.1, on the reverse strand, counting down.
GAAAAGCGCCATCATACCTGATCATAATCAGCCCTTAGGAAACATACACTGCTCATTAGATTAATCGAGCGCACGTAATTTGACTTGAACAAACATAATTTAACCACGCCGGTGACGGCGGGCCAAAAATAGCAAGTGCGAGGTACGAACAATTCGAGCCCAAAAGAAAGCTTGCACTCTGATAAGAGACGGTCGAGAGGGCATCGCGCAAACGAAAGGAACTTGATACAGGTACAAAATACGCTGCTTTGGAAAATTTACGAATTCGAAATGCAAAGGACTTATAATTCAACTAAAAATATACAGGTTAAGCCTGAAATAATTGGATAACTGGCGAAACAATTAAGCGGAGCCAAAAAAATTGTTTCAACTTTTATATCACAAATTCATTTTTATTTCAAGTTTTTGAAAAATATACAGGGTGTTTTATTTAAAAAAATATGTTTTTAAATTTTGTCGCCAACGAGTTATTCGATTGCTTTTTATTAATTGCATATTAATCAACACCGAAAACACTACTAGTTTGCTAATTTAACCTACTTTGTAAAATCAATAATAACAAAGATTTCAATGGTGCACACTTAATTTGAATTACCCTGTATAACATACATATAACGTTCCAATACTTACAGAATTTTAGTAAAATATGCTTACGGGTCAAAATACGCCATACGCTAATCAAACAAGATTGTATTTCTTTTGAAAGAATTTAAAACTATGTACGAGTTAAAGCATAATACTCACATTTTATTACAGTATAAACAATTTACTGACGGAATATGAATCTTTCAGCAGCTAGTGATACCAATTACTTCATAAAGATACTGCAGTTGCTGCCAAATTATTAAGGGGATTGTTTAGTAACTTTTCCACAAGCCGCAATGGGCATATTTCTGCAATTATTTGACTTTTTTATTTATCACTTTATAACTTCAAACATAGGACATGAAGAAGCGGTAACGTGCTTATAACAAACTAGGTGTTACCCGCGACTTCGTTCGCGCGAGGTTCGTTATTTGTGTATTAAATAAAGACTAATTATTTTCTGTCATCCCATCCCATCCTATCCCCGTCCCCGTCCCTTTCTCTGTCCCCGTCTCCGTACCGTCCCATCCCGTCCCGTCCCGTTCCGTCCCGCCCCGTTCCATCTCGTCCCTTCCCTTCCCGTCCAGTTCTGTCCTGTCCAGTCCCGTCCCGTCCCGTCTCATCCCGTCCCGTCTCATCCCGTCCCGTCCCGTTCCGTCCCGCCCCGTTCCATCTCGTCCCTTCCCTTCCCGTCTAGTTCTGTCCCGTCCAGTCCCGTCCCGTCTCGTCTCTTCCCGTTCAGTCCAGTCCCGTCCCGTCCCTTCCCGTCCAGTCCCGTCTCGTCCCGTCTCTTCCCTTATGTCATGTCAACGTCCCAAAAACCTCAATAACGACACCCATATCGTATTTTAGGCTCATTTACCCCATTTCACCCCCTAAGGGGTTGATTTTCTGAAAATCACAAAATACGTGTTTGCTTATTTGTTTATAGGAGTACTCCTACGAAGTTTCAACTCGAAATGTCTATTTAATATTATTTCTCCATATAAAATTGGAACCCCCATTTTACCCCTTTAGGGGTTGAATTTCGAAATATTCTTCCTTATTCCTTGTATCCATCATAAAGGAAACCTCTGTGCAAAATTTCAGCTTTCTAGGTCCAAGGGTTTGGCCTGGCCGTTGATGAGTGAGTGAGAGTCAGGACTTTCAGTTTTATATAGTATACTGGGTGACAATGAGATTAGAACCATGTTTATATCTTCTTTATTTATGAATCGATTTGGATAAAATTGTATACCAAGATACTAGACATAATTTCTGATTAGCTGATAGATATAGTCAAAATGAATGACTTCCGGTTTTACCGGAAATGATACTAACTTTGATTTTTTAAATGGAACACCCTGAATATTTTATATTTTTATGAATCTACGAGTCAAGTTACATATAATAGTCTTACCAAATTTCAATTTTTTTAAACAAAAAAATATTTTTTAAAATTTTTATTTTTTACCATAGAAGGCCTTGACTTGGAAAAATCTATCCTAATTGACTCTAGCAACTCTTAAGAATAGCTATTTTATCAATAAGGTCAATAACAAATCTTTAATAAAAGAATATAATTTGCTAAACTCGTTTTTTAAGAAAAAGCCACTTTTTTTTAATGGCACCTACTAAGGGCCATCTTGCCATTAGATAGAAAATGTAATTACCAATCTAACGATATGTATCATGCACTACTTTATCTTTATCTGAAACTGCAAATTAATTAATTATTTGTTTAAATCTATTTAAAAAACCAATGTTAGTGTCACTTCCTGTGAAACCGGAGGTGACACTAACTTTGGTTCTTTAAATAGATCACTCTATATGTTTTATGTTTTCGGAATCTACGGCTCAAATTACATACAACAGTGTTGCCAAATTTGCTTTGGTATTATTAGATATTACATAAAAATATTTAAAAAAATAATTAATTAATATTAATTTTCAGTTTCAGATAAAGATAAAGTAGTGCATGATGCATATCGTTAGATTGGTAATTAAATTTGCTGTTGAATGGCAGGATGGCCCTTGGTAGGTGCCATTTAATAAAAGTGACTTTATCTTAAAAAACGAGTTTAGCAAATTATATTGTTTTATTAAAGGTTTGTTATTGACCTTATTGATAAAATAGCTATTATTAAGAGTTGCAAGAGTCAATTAGAATAGATTTTTCAAAGTCAAAGCCTTCTATGGTAAAAAATTAAATAAATTTTTTTTTATTAAAAAAAATTAAATTTGGCAAGACTGTTATATCTAGTTTGACTAGTAGATTCAGAAAAACATAAAATATACAGGGTGTTCCATTTAAAAAATCAAAGTTAGTATCATTTCCGGTAAAACCGGAAGTCAGTCATTTTGACTATATCTATCAGCCAATCAAAAATTATGTGTAGTATCTTGGCATAAAATTTTATCCAAATCTATTCATAAATAAAGAAGATATAAGCATGGCCCTAGTCTCATTGTCACCCGGGTGACATCTAATGGCAAGATGGCCCTTATAGTCCAAGAGCCAGCAACGGGTTTGCTTACAGTATTTTTAACAAGCATGTAACTGTTATGGAAGGTCCCTTTGAATATACTGAGAAGGAAACCTGAAGTCTGGCAAGCCTGTGGTGGTGGTTTTGGCCCCCTTGCATCCTTGAAGGATGGAAAAAAATTATAAGCAAAAAGTATAATAACAAGTCTGTCTTTTTGCTATGTTAAAGGTAATCATATCTTATGTAAGTAAAAAGATGCTTTTGCCGGTGGTAAGTTTACCCCAGATTCACATAAAGTTGCATAATAAACTTAACCATTTACTGTAAAATATCGAGAGATCCAAAAAAAACTGATCCTCAGCGGGCTGTGGAAATTCAAACGTGTGAATAATAAGTTGGTGGCACTGTAAGGCTGTCAAATTCGAGGTTACCAGGTTAGGTTTTCCGTCAGTTTTGACACAGACTGACGCAAAATCTAATCTGCTAATCTCGAATTTGACATAGACTTACAGTGTTACCAACATATTATTTCTAGGTTTTGTGTCAGTTTTGACACATTTTTTTCCGCCCTTCAAGGACGCAAGGGGGCTAAAACCAACACCGCAGGATTGCCAGACTACGGGTTCCCTTCTCAGTATATTCGAAGGAACCTACCATAACAGTTACAGACTTGTTAAAAATACTGTAAGAAATCCGTTGCTGGCTCTTAGACTATTAGTAGGTGCCATTTAAAAAAAGTGACTTTTTCTTAAAAAACGAGTTTAGCAAACTATATTCATTTATTAAAGGTTTGTGATTGACCTTATTGATAAAATAGCTATTATTAAGAGTTCCTAGAGTTAATTAGAATCGATTTCTCCAAATCAAGGCCTTCTATGGTAAAAAAAGAAAATTAAAAAAATCTTTTTTTTGTTTACAAAAATTGAAATTTGACAAGACTATTATATGTAATTTGACTCGTAGATTCAGAACAACTTAAAATATACAGGTTGTTTCATTTAAAAGATCAAAGTTATTATCTTGTAAAATTTTATCCAAATCTATTCATAACAAAAAAAAAGAAGATATAAGCATGGCCGTAGTCTCATTGTCACCCAGTATAGATAAATACAATGCAAAAACTTCCCCATGGTAGAAAAACTTAAAAAATGAAGTAGCAATTGGAGTTATTAATCATTCTATACCGAACAATAAAAGCCAATAAAAGCGCCATTAAGTAAAATTTTTCTCTTTTGTCCTTGAAGAAGTAGTCATTGCTATTTGATGTTTATAAACACGTCGAACGACGTTTTAGTTTCTTTAGAAAAACTTGATAACAATAAATTAAATTGAATATATACGACACCAAGTTTCAAAATATTTATCAAAATTAGGAAACACACTTTACTATTCAAGAGTAGAAAGAGAAAACTGATGCTCATAAACTAATCTTAAACTTGAGCTTGGGCTAACTAATTACCGTATTCCAGAAAACAGATCTTTACCTGTAAAGGTTTACATTATACTTTTGCTTTCCTAGGTTCGTAACTTGCTTCAAGTATCAGCTTTACATAGTTGTGGTGAATTCAAGGAACAACATTGTATTTATTTCACCTTTCATTTCAGGGCTATGGTAAATTACCACATTACTGATCATTCACATTTTTAAAAAGCGCAACTTTGCTTTTTGGAGATACATGCAAAGCTCCTCATTTAGTATGTATTAATTATCATCTAATTAAAAAGTGCACTATTTCTATACTGTCTGTAGTTTGTCATAAATATGAAGTAATGTAGGTATATTTTATAAAAGTATTTCCTGATGTTGGTTTTATTTATTTTAATTTTCAAAAAAGGTAAAATGAAGAAAATAACACAATTAACGACCGCGTATAAATATAAAAACCGATTATCAATATTTATCCTTATTATGATAAAATTATTAGTTAAAAATTTAAAATTATACTTTTTTAATTTTTGACTAGTACTTTAGGAGATTATTAAGTCAAAATGTTATTAATTAAGCATAATTTTTGATTAAATAAAAATCATTTTGTCGTAAACACGATTTAATATTAAATTGAAATATTTTAATTATACGTTTCGCTAGTTATGATAGCGTCTTCAGTAATTTACTAAAACATTATAAAAAAGTAATTTTTAACAAATCTGAAAAGAGAAAAATTAGATTAGTGAGCAAATATGGTTTTCCTTTAACTAGCATACTTACGATAATGAGTAGTTTAAATTTGGATTAAGTTAAAGACATTTTTTAAATTTAATATTAACAATTAATGAAGTAGACGGGATTATTCGTGATAATCCATTTTCAATACAATTAAAACAGAACGCTTTAGCAATTTTGAAACCAGAAATGTAAAATGAAATTGATAAGAGCATGCAAGGCTGTTCACATATTTTTATTATCAACTATACCCAAAACTGCAGAAAATTTGGAATGACATAGGCAGGGTCGTATTACGTTAAAATTTGCTTTTAATTAAAATGTTTGTTTGAATTATAATAGCATAAAAACACAACTAAAGTATTTGGTTGATGTAAAAAAGTTTATTTAAATAAATTATGATAAATAGAACTGAGGTTATATCATATCAGTTCTATAATTAATTGCATTAGAGCTTTTTTGTATTTCAATCATTTCCAGGCATCTACGTTTTGTTTAGTTATTCTCTGTATGTAACATGTTGGGTGCGTAGAAATTAAACTTATTACCTAGAGATTCAATAGCGTGGTCAGTTAATGCTGTTTTTTATTAGAAGGTGATATATTATTTGTTTTAATTGAGTGTTTGTGCCGATTAATTCTATTCTTTAATAATTGTTTTGTTTGTCCAATGTAAGTGGAGTTGCAATTATTACAATTAAATTAAATTAATTTGATTAATTAATAACATTTAATTAATTAATAACATTTTGACTTAATAATCTGCTAAAATACTCGTTAAAATTATTGATACACTTTACATTAAATTATACTACTAACACCCGTAGACACTGTTTGTACAGTTAGGGCCAAAAAAGTGGGATGTAAAAAATACAAATTATAACCCCTAAATTTACCGTGTCGTTCTATTTCTAAGTGCAACCCGTGCAGCATGCCATCTTTTCTTTTTTGCACTTTTTCTTCGAACAGACAAAGTCTTTTCAACTCTAAATATTTATACAGGGACCGTCAAAAAGGACTGACTATTTTATTTTCTAGATAAAAAGGTATTGTCATAAGTTACAAATTTAAACAAAACGGTTTGTTGAAGTGTAACAACAGGAGATTTATTTATCAAATATTGTATGTCAGAAGTGTCCTCCGTCGTTTTCAATACATTCTTCTAAGCGGCGAACGAAATTAAACATGACTCTAATAAGTAATTCCTACGGAATATATGGAATTTCTGCTTTAATGCTTGTTTTAAGTTCGTCAATTGTTGTTGGTTTTGCAATATGAACTTTACTTTTTAGGTAGCCCTAAACAAAATAATCTGGCGCATTGCACTTAAATAATTGAATTAACTTTGATAAGTTGTTCAACATAAAAAACACGTTGTGGCACTGGCCATGTGTCCATTTTGCTAAGTATCAAAAAATTCTGCAATTGTTTTATACACCTCTCCAAAGCATACTCTTTAAAATAATATAAGAAACATAGCGATTGCTGTGACATTTAATTTTTTATTAGAAAATTAAATAATCAGTAATTTTTGACGGACCCTGTATGACACTCACACTTCACTTACTTTCACTAGGTACAAATATAAGGAAAGCTCAGCCCGAATAATAACTGATATAACTCCGTCAACATTTTATAAACCACCAATCTGCAGTCTTTTAGTCACTTCAGAAAGTCATTATAAAACAATTTAAATAGAGCTTTGGCATTTTGGGCTGCCCGATAAGCTCCCAACGAACCACCTATATCATAATCCTTTAGCTCCATTCATATTTTGCTTCCTCTACATAGTACCAATAACATAGCAAGGTTATGACGTGTAAACGAAATCATTTAAAAATTACTTAGTATGGCTTTTTGTCTATCTTTAGGCGATTTTAAAAATTCTGAACCAGTTAGAAACGAACTCTGAAGTTACTAAACAGTCACCTTAATAGGATGGATTGCAACTTCACGGTCGCTCGTGTAAGATGTGTTGCAGCAACTACTGTCGGTATCGGTTGGAACTAAACGCGCGGTGGTAGTCCACATCGGCGATAGTTCCTGTCGGATGTAAATCCACATCGGTGGTAATCCAAGTCGGTTTGTACACCAAGTCGGTGGTATTTTAGTTCGGTGACATTCATATATTTCTTACAAACTTTAAAAGTCGGTAGTAACCCAAGTCGGTGGTAGTTCCTGTCGGTAGTGTTCAATACAGTTGTCAGAAGTCGGAGAAAATCCATATCGGTGGCAATCAACATCGGTGGTTTTGTATACAACCCTTTGTTTTTACATCAATTACTGAATTATTCTTCAAACTTTTGTAGAATACAATACGATTCAAAATAAAATTAACTTTATTTTTTCGAAAAAAATATCAACGCATGCATATATTAAAAGAAATGTTGGACATTGCCACAAAATCCTGTATAAACTTAATTACAGCAAAGCTTGAGTACTGGTCACTATAAAATGGTAAAATAATGTTTAAAGTAACAAATTAATGATATTAATTTAAAAAAAGATTAGAATAGAAAATATTGACAATAATTGCACTGCTTTTAACTATACCAACTATAGGAACGTAGTCAATGACATGCAGGACGTGATACCGCAAGAAAACTGTACGTCAACGTAATTAAAAAAATTAAAGGCATACTGAAACTGCAGCAGTTGACAAAATAGGTGCAGTTACACATCACTTGAAGGTACACAGATGGTTTTCTAGGGATCTTTTGTAAAACTCGTTTTACAACAATGTATTTTTGGAGCGGTATGGCATACCGCATGTCAGTGGTTAAGGGTTAAACGAATTTATAAAAGTTGGGATTTTACACACAATTTTACACATGCGCTGTCGTAAATTTCCTAACTCAAAATATGTCTGTATAAATACCTGTTTTTCTTCTTAAAGCAAGGCTAGGGCAAAAAAGCTGTTTAATCCAGCCTTAAGACTTTTAACTTTTGACAGAAAGATTGTCCTCGAGACAGTTACCTATTCAAACAGTGTGAATTTACTCCAGATGTGTTGTCAAAAATAGTAACAGGAGATGAAGGTTGGGTCCATCATTGGAATCGTGATACCAATCAGGAATCGATACAGTGGATCCAAATAAGGGTTCAACGCCTCCAAAATATATCTCACCACCAGCGTCTGCAGGCAGACAGGCTTATGGCGACAGTTTTTTGGGACCACTTCAATTGATTTCATGGAGAAATTACAATTACCGTCAGTACTTATTCTATTATTAATCTAGTGTCTATTTATTAAGTAATTAACAACTGCCTTTATCATACGTTTAACACCTTTGTTAATAATATTTGATAATATTTAATTTCAGTTAAATCAATTTTAGATCAATATTACTGTCTGTTTACAAATTTTATTATTCTCTAATTTATGATTCAATTGAATTCAATTTTAATGACTCTGTAAGTAGCAGATATATTGTATATTACTACTTTCCTTGATATATGTGTGTTGTTTTAAGTTGAAAGTTAATAGAGTCACTTTGTAAGTTGCTATTTTCGAGCTAGCTCTTTATCTTCTATAATCTTCTATTCGCCAGATCTCTGCTACAGCTAGCCTGGTTGTGGTTGGCAGTACATCCTTGTGTAGTAGTAATCGATGCACTCACTAAGTTTTTTATTTCGCATTAATATTTGTCTATAACACTCTTTAGGTGTATGACATACCAGTACATTAACATCTAAAATTGACTATTAAATGCGACTTCAAATGGGACTTATGGCAATTCAATTTATATTGTTATACAACCCATTTGTTCTGTTTATTTTTAAAACTACCCGCCAAAATCAATGGTTATCAAACAAATGATAATACAGTTTTCTTTTATTACTTGTTATGACTTTCCTAATTGTCATAAATCATATTTTTAGATTAACAGTTTTACATTGTGAATGTCTTCAATTGCATGACCAAATATGTAAGAATTAAACGTTTATATAACATTTTATAATAATAATTACTTCTTTCAGACAAATCTTGACTAATTTGTATTACAATTGCAATCAAAACTAGACAATTTACAAATGAATTGCAAATTCCGTTGTAATAAACCGAAATTCCAATAATTAAACGAAACCATCACTCCTTTTAGGAACATTATTTTAAGTTGCTTTATTATTGTGTAGTCATTGAATGCTTTATCATTTAATGATTATATCAATATTTTAAAAAATTTCTGAAACCTGCTCGACTGCTAGCAGATGTTCTAATAAATTCTGCAGATTTATACACTGTTATTTAAGAGGATATAAAACAAAACGAAAAGCCTTCCCATAATTTTAAATTTCTTGGAGTGTAGACAGAGACATTCATTTAAGTAAATAGAACTTGCAGGCAATTAAGCTATACATTTGCAAATATAAAACCTGCTGCCCTGGTCGTGTTCGTACACATGCAGCACGCGGAGGTTGGGCTTGGTTTAAATTTTTTCGGAAATTTTGGCCAAGTGAGAGGCAGTAACCAATAAATCCCCTAAACCATAACAATGTCGAAATTTGAAACTATTTATTTACTCGAAAAGTCTATTAATTGAGATGTAGATGTAGTATACATTATACATACATTTAGACACATGGCTTTCTGGATTATCCATGTATGTATCAGAAAATTGTATTCTTGATGGAAGTCCCTCATCATCTTAAACCAGGGGTGGCGAACCAATGGCACGCGTGCCATTGATGGCACGCGACAAAATAATTTGGGCACGGCATTAATTAAAGAATTTAGGTACCTAATCGAAACAATTTATATTTAACAATGAATTGAACATGAAGCTTCAAGGCGCAAATAAAACAATTATCGTTATTATAGATCTCATTCGTGCTTTTGAGGCTAAATTGCAAGTTTTCAGTAACGATATTGTTACCAAAAACTACAAGTATTTCCCAAACTTGAAAAAAATCACCAGAGATTTGGATTTACACGAAAAAACAGATCAAGTAAAAGTCAGTGAAGAGTTTAATTCGGTAATTAATTGTTTAATCAAAGAATTTTCATCGAGATTTTCTCAGTTAGAAGAATAGCCATGCTGATCGCCAATGTCCGGAACGGATAAGGCACCATGAGGAGAAGAAGAATTATTGAAAACACTGAAGTTTATTATGTATCCTGATGTGACTTCACCTGATAAACTGAACTTGACCATATTTGATTGGTTGGAAATTGAAGAAATTGAAATGCAGCTGATTGATTTCCAGTCTAGTTCAATATGGATTCAAAAATTTATCGAAACAAGGAAAGAGTTGGAATTAAATGAAATAGAAAGACTATCTGTATCAGATAATATGAGTACAAATGCCAATATCAAAATCATGGAAACGTGAAATTCAATTCCAGACACATTTAGCTGTCTAAAGAAGCTGGCTTTTGCTATCTTAACAATGTTTTTTATTTACCTATGCCTGCAAGTAATTATTTTCAGAAATTAATAAAACTAGACCCGCTTAGAAGCCCTTTGTTAGATGACTCCAGTTCAGCTTGCATTCTGCTAAAAGTAACGAAGTATGAAGCTAATACAAGTTATTTAGCATCTAATTTGCAACAGCAGAAGTTGCACTAATTTTTTCTTTCATTTAAATCAACATAACGTTACTATTGCTGTACAAAATGTATATTTTTGTTTGCAAATAAAGAGTTTTAAGTTGATAGTATTTAGTGTTATTTTTCCCCCATTAATCAAGTCAAGATTGTTTGATGGCACGTCATGGTCTCATTAAATATTTCTTTAAAAAAATGGCACGTAGATGAATAAAGGTTCGCCACCCCTGTCTTAAACGATGAATTCAATTACCAACAACAGCAGACGCTCGATAACGTGAACTAATTCGTACCAAGTGTGTTCACATTGTCGAAATGTTTACATTAGCGAGCGTGATTTTATTAATAAACACATTATTAAAGAAACGTTTAATAACACAATAAAAAACAAAACATATGACAGCGATAAGTAATTCACATTTTTAATGAGAAGAAAAATAAGCTGCTATTTTATTCTGCATAAATTGGCGCCTATGTTCAACGATGACTAAAATGGAAATGCAAACGCATCATAAACACCCATGCGATCGACCCGATCGACGCAGCTGTGTCGCAAAGGGGAATCCCCTATATAAATCGGCGACTAATCTGTGTTGCATAGGGGAATCCCCTACATAAATCGGCGACTGACATCGCCAAGAACTGTTCACGTTATCGAACTGTACAGGTTATTTACGTTATCGGGCGTTCTGTTTGATCCTATAGTATTGAATTTTGTGTTCACATTAGCGCGATGATTTCATTATCCGCTGTTGACGTTATCGAACGCTTGCTGTATCTCCTTCAGTATCCGGAGGAAGTCCGAAAATATAAAAGTGGATCAAGAATGTAGTGCCCTTATTTTTTAAAATACAGAAAAATTTTATAAAGTTGCTTAGAATCGAAAGAATTATAGTACAAAATTTACCTGACCGAGATGGTAATAAACCATATTTTCCTCAATGTCTTGCTTTCACATTGCAGTCCTAACTCCCTCATTCCAAGATTTCCTAGGCCAAACCATTTTAAACTTCTTTTCTACTTTCCTCGTCTAAAAGACGAAGTATTGTAATCGTGAAAAAATTACCTTCGGAGATTTCTTCAGACGTTTGTAACGGGCTGAACCGACAAATACGACCACGCACCAGTTTGAAACGGTACGACCTAAGCTCACTTCTTTAAACTTGGTTGCATCTGTTAAAAATACTAGTGGAAAATCTTCATCTTGAATCTTCATCAAAAATGGACTATCCACTTTTAAGAAATACATATACTTTTCTTCAGTTGTGTCGTGTGTGATACTACAGCAAAGGAATTGCTCCTATTTTACCCGTAGTAAATAAGAAGGTAATACACGCAGTGTTGCCAGGTCGGAGATACGAGTATGTTTAATCGGTAGATCGAGTTTGGGACTTTTCGTTAGATTAGGGAGAAATTCGGTAGATTCAAATAAACAGTAATTTTTAAAAAAGTGTATGAAAAACAAGTTTAAAGGAACAAAAACACATGATTATTGTTTGGATAATAAAAAACAAAAAAACACTTCAAAATGAATACCTACCACTAGGTATAACGTACAATATTTTTTTAGGATCTTTGATATAAAATATTCGTAGTCATACTATTTATTAATGTTTTTGCAATTGAAAAATCCAATCATTTTCGGTGCTACCTGTTATTATTTTTTAGCGAGCTACGTATGTAGTGATTAAAAAAAATCACATTTGCAGTGAATCCCCGGCGCTGTTTGAAATTATCGAAAATGCAGAAGTGCATTTTTTCCGGCGAACTACCAACTCTTAAACAAAATTCCGCTACAAACTAATCGAGGTCCCCACAAAACTATTAGATATTTTATACTTCTACCATAGATGGAGGGAGCGCTACAGGTAGAGTTGCCAACTGTCCCGGATTTTCCGGGACGTCCCGGATTCAAGGGTATTTTATACCCGTCCCGCAAGAACTCCTTGCGGCACGCTAATTGTCCCGGAAATCGTTTAACAACTTTAATATACAATGTCCGCCAAAAAGTCGGCATAATATGGGAAAAAATGTTAATTTTGATTTTTCGAAAAAACGTTTTATGTCAATAATTTGTGCTTGTCTAAAAACCTACGTAGCCCCTATCATATATACCAAGTGATTTTTACTTATTTAGAAAATGGAGTTTTTTCGAAATTGTCAAAATCCGAAAAGTGCTATTTAAGTAAGATTTCAATGAGGTTTTTTTAGAGTGTGTTATTTTTAGCTAACTGAACAATCTGAAGACCATAAAACCCCTAATTTTTTTCAACTTTAGCTAAAAATGTATTTTTAAATTGTTTAAATATTTTTCGAAATTTCACATACCAAGACTTAATATTAAAATTTAATTTTTTTTATGTGAACACTTTAAAGATTTATAATTGGTGAAAATAATATAAAATGTTAATTACTTTAGATTTTTAATTATTTACCGAAAAGTAGTATGTTTGCACAATTTTTACGTTTTTTATGCAAAGTGCTTTTTAGTAGAAATATTTTTCAATTCTAATTAATATATATTTACATGGCTTCTAGAAACTCTAACCTAACCCTGTTTACTGTTACAAAAATCCTATAAATATTCTTTTAGAGATGTCAAAATGAGGAGATTTTTCTTTGTCCAATTTACGTATTCTATAAAATTTCTTCATTTAGACAATTGTAAAAGGAAAAAAAAATCGCAAGCGAAATAGAATTTTAAAACATAAAGTAACGACACGGTTTAGTTTAAAGTGTAGTTGTGTTTGCCAATTTGTAGAATAACAAATTTACTTCATGTAAAGGATAAATCTTAGTTTTTTGTGTTTGTTGAGAATTGTATTGCCTTCTTGATGATGTTCTATTATTACGTTAGTCCACCTATATAACTGCAATAAAAAATTTAAAAGCGATTCGGCGTTTATTAGGTTTTACTGTTTTAGTATTATTTTTCCAATTCTAATAATTTTAAAAATTTTTGAATAGACTACAATAATTATGTAATTAAACAAAATAATAAAACATTTTACTGTTAAATAAAATGTATATTTAGTAAATTTTGCCAAATTTTACAAGAAAAGGTTCCCTAAGTATATTACAATTTTCTAAATTTAAATTAAAATAATATATATTAAAAAAATTATTGCGTCCCGCCTGAGGCGCTTTTGTCCCGGATTTTCATTTCCGAAAACCCGGAAATAGATTTTTTAAAGTTGGCAACCCTAGCTACAGGTGAAAAGCTTTGATAACTTAAAAAAAATAAAAATTTAGAACTTCCTGTAATTATCTTATACGTAAAACCTAAAACTCTGCATATTGACAAAAAAATCTGAATTGTAGACCACTTTTCGGTAGAATCACATCTGGAATCAGTATATCGGTAGGACATTGGCAAAATAGGTAGATTTACCGAAAAATCGGTAGACCTGGCAACACCGTATACACGTGTTGGTTTGATTACAAGAAACTACTGAATCAACAAATGCTACTTCCTTGCGAAAAAACCGTTCATGTGAAAGAGGCCTTGAAGTTACACTCCCAACTGTTGCTGTGCCGATAGCGACAGCATAGAGGAATTCCAGGAAACCCTGTGCTTATCGCTATCGGTAAATCCCCTTCACACGGATAAATATGATAGAAATACGTGCTTTTCGAAGGTTGTTGCTACTGGGCTAAGAGAAGTGTTGACGTTGACCTTGGGCTTTGAGCCTTCAGTCTGCAGTCTGCACATAAAATTAGTCTCTTCTTAGTAACGATGACGGGGCTAACGGCTTACCAGCTAAGGGCTTAGCAGACTTTTTTGTATGACATGTTGGTGTGCGTTTTAAAATTTAATCCTAAATGAGTGATTTATCAGATTCATCTGAAGCAATGGCAATTCCGAACAACAATAGTGTTAAACTTTTGCATTATCAGTATCAGTAAACATTTGTTCAAAATTGCATGACAAACCCCAAATTTAAAGCTTGATTACGCCCGCAAACAATATCTCTGCATAGAGCTAAATGTGTAAAATGTATCACATAGTTAGAGTCTCGTGTTAAAAAATATCTTGAATCTGCATATCAAACACAGTAAACGAAGTAAAGCACCAACAACGTCAAAATGAATACTTATTTTACAAGTACTGCCGACAATAGCGATTTAGCGAAAGAAGCTAAAGAAGCAGAAACGTTTCTTGGTTTTATTTTTCGTCTAAATTTTTTTTCTTTCGAGGATCGTAAAAAATTGAAATCAGTCCACCCTAACCACTAGGGTAAGTTTTTTGAAAAATTGGTGTCATAGGGGTGTATGTAAAGGGAAAATAATTCGAATCAGTTGCGTATTTTGATAGAAGCCTGAGGATCTTTGGAGGGGGGGGGGCAAAATAGATTGATTGACAAACAATTGTTTTATATTGGAATCAGGGTTTGAAAAAACCCGGTTTTTTTCAGAAAAACCCAACCCACTGGGCCCATGGGGGTTTTTTTCGGACTTTTTCGGTTTTTTTCGGGCTCTTTCGAGTTCTTCCCGTCTTCCCGGGCTCATCGGTTTTTTTCGACAAGCTGCAGTAGAATTCCGCCGTCTGAGGAGTCGGACATTCTATCTAGAACATTTGCAAGGCACGTAAATTCACAATGTGTAGATATATGTACAGTATACTCTCTGTATTGTTTGAGGCTTTCGCGGTTACTCGAATTATTCTCCTTAGCATAGAATTTCGGCTTAGACCGCGTAGTATTTGTATATGAACACCCAGCATTTTCTGGCTTAATGTGCCTTGCACCTTGTGAAGTCGAGCAAAAACCCGCGCGATGGCCATGCTCTTTGGTGGCTCGTGTTGTTTGAGTATCTTGAGAACGAGGATACTTAGGCAGATTTGGCCGTTTTGCTGTTTGTGCATCCATATTCACTAACGTTTCGCAAGACCTTGCAGCTTGCATCATCAGAGTAAGGAAACTTTGGGTAACGGCTTCAGATCGGTAAAAGACAAGATTCCAAGTTTAAAAACCGCTGGCGTATATCGCATTCCTTGTTCTTGCGGCTCGAGTTACATTGGACAGACCGGTCGTTCCGTTGATCTAAGACTCCAAGAACATAAAGGCGATTGCAAACACAAACGCATCACAAAATCAGTCGTAGCTGAGCATACATTTACAAATGGGCACACTTTAGAATTTGAGCATGCCAGAGTACTTGCCAGAATACCTCATTACTTCCCGCGAGTGATACGTGAAGCCATAGAAATAGAAAAACATCCAAATAATATCAACAGGGAAGATGGCTTTAAGCTTGGTAAAACGTGGACCCCTGTGATACACGATCTAAAGCATTACAACCACTCTGCGTCATACGGCCACGCCCCACGGATTACGTTGCACTCGGAGGACCAACCAGCGTTACGCCACTCCGCGCGCCTGGCACAGAGGACTATAAATGGCTCCACACCGACCTTCGGTTCTTAGTGCGACTTTCACTCTGATGATGCAAGCTGCAAGGTCTTGCGAAACGTTAGTGAATATGGATGCACAAACAGCAAAACGGCCAAATCTGCCTAAGTATCCTCGTTCTCAAGATACTCAAACAACACGAGCCACCAAAGAGCATGGCCATCGCGCGGGTTTTTGCTCGACTTCACAAGGTGCAAGGCACATTAAGCCAGAAAATGCTGGGTGTTCATATACAAATACTACGCGGTCTAAGCCGAAATTCTATGCTAAGGAGAAGTATACTCTCTGTTAGGCGGACACACACGGTCGCTGAAAATTTGCTCGCTTAAAGGAGGTGTCTGTTCACGAGAAATTTGTACTAACAATCAACAGAAGTTATTTTACATTAAATTTATCTATAACATAAAATCGGTGCTCTCTTTGTATGCTTGTTTGCGTGTTTGCGTCTATGTTTGTTCGCTATCTCCTCCGAAGATACTGGACCGATTAAGTTGTACGATGGCTTAAAAGTTTGCTAATTTTTATACTTAGATCGTAGGCCGGTTTTTATTTTCAAAAAAAGTGCGAAAAATTTGTAATTTAATTAACTATTTTAAGCAGCAGAGTGGAGCGCCTATCGCCGTCTACTGTTAGCTCGGGGGCCGCAACCTATTTCGCTCCCGCGGTCAGTTTTTAATCCCCCTACGTGAAAAGGGTGTAGGTAAGTTCGCTCCCAAATATTTTGCAGAAATAATCCCCTGTTAATGTTAATCCACATTATTGCTTAATATTATCGCCAAATATTTTTCAAAAATAATCCCCTGTTAATGGCATGCCATGTTATCGCTTAATGACAATAACAAACTTGTTAGTAATGAGCCTATTTTTCTGTATAAATATAAGAAAATGTACGGAATAAACAAAATCATTTCTTCTTTACACTTGGTTGAGAAAGATTTAAAATGGACGTAAGCCAAATTATTAGTGAAAAAGGAAAACCTATGTTGGTGGTGAATTCCTATAAATTTAATTTCCATAAATTATTGGCGGGAAATGTGAAACGGTGGCAGTGTATAGTAAGGCGCTGTAAATCATTTTTAAAAAGTGTGGGTGACGAAAATATGTTGGTTGATTCAAATTTGAATCATGCTCATGAGGCGATGGAAAACGCCGTCTTAAACAGACAAATTTTGAGCAACAGTTTGAAAAGAAAAGCAGCGGAAAACGTAAGTGAAAAGCCGTCGAAAATAATTAACCGTGTGCTACTAAATAATGACGTCGAAACAATCACAACAACTGATATGCAATATATTAGAAAGAATATCTATAACCATAGACGAAGCTTTCTACCAGCCTTACCAACTAGCTTAGAAAACACTCAAGAAGTCTTAAGCAATTTAGAAATAAAAACCAATAGAAATGAAGATTTCATGCTAACAAATGATATAAACTCTAAAATTGTGATGTTTACAAGCGTGACAAACTTGAACTTTTTAAGCACTTTAGAAAGTTTATATGTGGATGGAACATTTAAATGTTGCCCAAAGTTTTTCTACCAATTATTTACCATACATGGAATATGTAATGGTCATTACATGCCTTTAGTATTTTTCCTATTACCGGATAAAACAACAAAAACTTATGAAAATTGCTTAAACATTCTTCTCAACAAGCTACAAGAAATGGAAATTGCACTAACATCAAAATGTGTTTACATAGATTTTGAAATGGCAATACATTTAGCATTCCAAAGAAAACTTCCACACGTTGTGATTAAGGGTTGCTTATTTCATCTAACCCAGTCATGGTAAGATCTTACTTTTTATATTTTATCAAAAAATTAATTATTTTGTTCCATTGCTGCAGGTGGCGGAAAATTCAGCACTTAGGACTTACTCAAGATTACAAATCCCAATCAGATATTGGAAAATATTTAAATTTCGTATTTGGCCTTCCCTACTTACAACCAGCCGATGTGGGAGATTGTTTCTGCTTTGATCTTGCGGAAATTTTGCCACAAGACAAAAAATTGGAGATTTTTAATAACTATTTGGTGGAAACATATATATCAGAAGATTCTCTATTCCCGCCAGAAATGTGGGCCGAACATTCTTCAGCAAGGACGAGATCAACAAATGCTTGTGAAGCTTTCCACAGCAGATTCAATGGGTCGTTTTACGCTGCCCATCCAAATATTTTTCAATTTATTGAAGTGTTGAAAGAATTTCAAGTCGAGACATATGTAAAAATAAACAGTGCTCATAAAATTAAAAAAGTATACAGAAGGGTAGAAATGCAAAAAATTAAATTAATTGAAGATCATTTGGCCAGCTTCAAAACTGGAGCTATTACAAAAATTCAATTTCTTGAAAAATTGTCAAGATATGTAAAGAAAAATTAATTAATTTAAATTTGATATATTTTGAATATAAGTTTATTCCTGTTTTGTTATTGTCATTAAATGAGTAGTTATCGTTTTTACCAAGAGTTTTGCTCACATTAAAATTATATTAAATGTCTTGTATGTATAATATTGTATGTAATAATATAAATATTGGTAAAATAAAATATTGGTAAAATTTTAATCTCTCGTAATCTACTTATTTACGTTTTAATCCTCGGGAGCGAACTTACCTATGCTTCGGGAGCGAACTTACCTATGACCTTTTTCAAAAACTGACCGCGGGAGCGAACTAGTATGCGCCGAGCTCGGGTGCGCGTATTATTCAAACAAGGGCGGCGGTCCTGCGGTAGAGTGCTGGCTTATCACGCGGTTGGCCCGGGTTCAGTCCCGCCGATACATCCTTTTTTTTATATTAATGAATCTCTCTTAATTTTGCGAACCGAAACGTAGTTCGGGTGACTCACTAGTTAGTACATAATGTGTAAAGTAGATATAATAAATAATTAGAGCAGGTCTACTTAAAGATAAAAAAATACACATTTAAATGAACATAAAAGTTTAAAACACATACATGTGATTAAGAGGGTTGAAAAAAGTATATAATTGTTTTTTGACACAATTTGTTTTTTTTTCTAGTAATACATTTTTAAAATACTCCACTAAACTGGTCGTTAATTCATATCCTTTTATATCGCCATTTTCTGTGGTAAACGATTTGATTGTTTGCAGAATTGACAAAACTTCTTTATTTGATTTGATACCATTTTCAGGGTTATACTGCTGTACTACAACCTCAATTTCACTATCTGTTTCTTGTTGTGATTCGACACTCAAAATTTATATCAACACTTTCATCTTCATACACTAAATTTTCATCTATCCCAACGTACGTCTCAAAATCCACGTTATTTGTTGTAGTTTATTGTATCATTTTAGCCTTTTCAGAAATAATAGACGAAGGTAACTCATCATCGGGTTCAAATTTTGTAGAAACTTCGGAAACATCTGAAAATGTGAATCCTGCTTTCTTTCTTAAACCAATTCTTTATGGTTGTAGGGTTCACTTGCTCCCATGGCTTTTTAATAAAGTAAACGACATCTAATAAATTAATGGATTTTTGTAGCTCTTCTGCTGAGTCAACGGAGTCCATTCTAGATAAAATATGTTTCAAAATTGCAGATCGATACCAAGTTTTATATTTTTTGATTATCCCTTGATCTAACGGTTGGCAAAATGCGGCGGTATTTGGGGGAAGAAAATTAATTTTGATATTTGTCAATCTTATATCACGTGAGCGAGAGGCAGCATTGTCGAGGAAAAGCAGTATTTTTCGTTTTTGCTGTCTCATTTTTTATCAAATTGTTGCAAGAACTCGGACAATAAGTCAGCAGTTACTAGTCCCTTGGAGTGAATCCAGGACCGAAAAACTCGGTGGGTTTTTCGAGCGGGTTTTTTCACTGTGGCGAACCCTGATTGGAATGGTCGTGCTAAGCTCGACGCTATGTCAGTTAATTTGAAATCTGTGGAAAAAATTGCACCCGAAGTAACGGAACTTCAGACCCAAAAAATACACCTTCGGCAAGAAATCGAACAACTTCAACAGTAATCACGCCGCAACAACATCGAAATTTGTGGTATCCCTCAAAGGAACAACGATAATGTGATTGATATTGCCCAGAATAGATGGATGCCATCGCGTCCAGCCCTTTACAGCATCACCTAAACCCAAAAATATTGTAGTTAAACTTAATTCCCGACTTATTAAAGAAGAACTGGTTGGATTATCTCGCAAAAAACGTTTAACAGCTATGGATTTGGGTTTTAGTGACGTAACTGAGCAAAATATCAATTTGAATGACCACATCACCCCTTCTAATAAATGGTTATATAAAAAAGCACGTGACCAATGCAAGACTCCCAATTTTAGATATTGTTGGGTTAGAGATTGCAAGATTGGGACCTCGGTAGGCGAGCGGCGATTGCCGTTGCAGCCGAGGTCACAGTGAAAGTCGTGATCGCTCGAGCCGGAATGGTTGAGAGTTCAACTCCCGACGCGGCGGTCTAGATTTTCACTTAAGGCTTAGGTTTAAGTGACGCCCGCACCCCCTGAAGTAATGCGTGAGCGGTTCCGGAGGGCAACGGTAGTCTGTAGGGAAAAAAAAGAGAGATTGCAAGATATTTTCTCGTAAAACGGATGCTTCTCCTGTGATAAATATTACCACATTACTAGCGACGATGACCTGAAGAAGATTAAATAAACATCACATTTAATTAATACGTAATAAATAACAATGCTAATCTAAAAATGGCCAAGGATCTTAATATCTATTACCCTAATACGAGAGGTTTACGCACAAAGTGTAATGAGTAATGACTGTTTACTTGCTACTAGTGAACATAACTTTGACATAATATGTACCACAGAAACATGGTTAAATAGTAACATCAATAACGGTGAGCTGTTTGACAACTTCTACGTTTTCCGTAACGACCGTTTAGCTGCAGTGAGTGGTTAACGTGATGGTGGTGGTGTACTTATTGCCGTATATAGCAATTTAAAAACATATAGTATTCAGAGTTGGTCCAGTAACAACATTTGTGAAGATCTGTGGATGTCGGTCTCACTATCTATTAAGAAAAAATTACACGTATGCTGCGCCTACGTAGGTACCTCCTCACGCCGCCGATATAAACAATCTTTCTTATAATCTGAACAGAGTGGCTGATATCATGAGCAGACATCCTGACGAAACCGGACATCTCGGCGCCGCCATCTCCTTCGAAGTCCAAGACATTCGGAACAAATTATAGTCTACAACGATTAAAAATAGGTCATCAGGATGTGGGTCTAGGACATCTCGGCGCGGGGCCAGTTCGGCGCCTGGACAACTCGGCGCGGAGTCATCTCGGCGCCAGCCAACTCGGCGCCGAATTCAAATTCGCAAACTATAATGTGCACTATGTAAGAAAATTATTATAAACAAATAATAAATAAAGTGATCCCCAAAAAGTTGGCATCAAATGAAAAAAATATTTAGAATTTCTTGGAAAATCAAACACTGATGACCCGAGGTGGTTGCAAAGTGATTACAAATGGGCCAAACAAAAGTTGTCACTTGTCTTCCGTTATCAGTAAAATTTTACATTTTTTAAAAATAATTACGAAACATGCATTTACTAGTCGAGATAGAAACAAATTTTACGAAAAAAGGTTTTCTGGCCTTGAGATTGTTCAGTCAGCTAAAACTAACACACAATAAAAAATCTAATTGAAATCTTGCTTAATTTCCGAAAAATAGCACTTTTTGATTTACACAATTTCGAAAAACGCTATTTTCTAACTAAGTGCCTTTTATGTGTCAAATATTTCTTTAATGTTTATTTCCCAAATCAAAGAATTTTATTTTTAACAAGGTTTTTTATTATGAAATAAAAAACTTTGTTTTTCCATAGCAGTCTGTTAAAAGTAAAATTCTTTGATATGAGACCTAAACAAAAGAAAATGTGTGATATCAAAGTTGGCCGAGGATTTTGAAATTTGGTATAGGAGCCTAGATGTTGATTTCTAAACAACTTCTTTTCATAACTTTTTGTCATATTTGCTACATAAAAGGCACGCTACTCTACAGTAAAATAGGTTTTTTGAAAATTTCCAAGGCATACTTGATTTTTCAAAACTGAAATACTGTTAGAAATTCGCCCTTAACCAAGCAGGGCTGAACCCCAAATAATGAAAATTTAAATCGAGATTTTTTACCTTCTATAAGAGTCGTTTCATCTATCTGGGGACACACTGTATATACAGGGTGATTTTTAAGTTAATTCTTTCCTTTTACTAGGATATAAAGCTAAAAAAGTAAGCTTTTTTTTTCATTTACCGCTTTTGCGAAATATTTAAACTAAAGGAGGTATAGTTGGAGCAAAGATATTTCGGACGCCTCAGGCTACTACTTAAAGGTTAATGAGCATGGCAGGTGGGATTATGTTGTACACACGACAATCCCTTTGTAATAGTTCACAAGCAAATCCATATCCTTAAAATCGAAATGCGGCTACGGAAACGCAATGTTTGTTAGTGTTTAAAAACTTATTATTTTTATTTAACAACATTGTTAATAAAAAAAAGATACAATCAAGAAAGACAAAAAATTATAGAAAATATGTATATGCAACAAATAACTACAGTTTATTGATTGATATATACAAAAAACAACAATTATGAGTACAATATATAAATTAATTTTCGTTATCGCTATCACATGGCCAATCGTCACTATCGCTGTCTCTTAAATTAATAATTAATTCTGGAATATCAATAAATTTAAAAAATTGGTCTTCAATGCCAATCACATGCCGAACACAGTTTTTCCAGCTATTTACATGAATTTTATTAACTTCTTCTTTAATTATTTCTATCATTTTCTCACTAAACTTGGGGCATTGGTTACGTTTTCGAATGTGTGTTTTTAATTCTGCCCATATCATTTCTATAGGATTCATACAACAATGATATGGTGGCAATCTTAAAACTATATGGCCTAGATCTGTAGCTATGGTGTCTACTACATATTTTTTAGAGAACTTCTTAATGGACAACACTTCCAGTAATTGATTCTTATTGTAAGTTTCTTGAAAATACATGTTGTTCTTGTAAAGAAAATCTGTAATTTCTGCTTTAGTAGAATTACTATTTGGCACTTTTTCAGCAAGCCTTGAGTGATAACTGGCGTTGTCCATAACGATCACACTATTAGGTGGCAAATTTGGTAACAGCTTATTTGAAAACCACGACTCAAACACATCTGAATTCATGTCTTCATGGTAGTCCAATCGACAGTCTCTTATATTTTTCGCAGATAATAGGAGACCATCGTTCACCCATCCCATCTCAGAGCCTACATGTAAAATTATAATACGTTTTCCTCTTGAAGGTGGAATGTCTAATTGGCATTTCCGAGAATTATCTGTCCATCCTTTTTGAACCACATCATGTGTGTCATACCAAGTTTCATCCAAGTGAAATATCGGTCTCTGTTCTTCCCGAAACTTTTTTATCTGTTGTAAGTATTCGCATCGCCATTTTCTAATCCGCGGAGATTCCATTATTTGTTGTCTTTTATCTATCTTCTTATAGAGAAATCTCATATTTTTTAGCGATGTCCTTAATGTCGTCATTGAACAATTTATACCCATGTCACCAATGATCGTATCATGAATAGTTTTAATTGTTGGCACCACATTAGTTTTATACATGTCATAAACTACGCCGCGTATTGCATGTTCATTAGGCTTTGTTAATATTTTGTGACACCCATAATCAGAACGCCGTTTACGTGGCAGCGCTTGATTTTTCGCAATTTGAAAAACCGTACTTTTTGGCACTTTAGTTAAAAACGCAGTTCTTCTCACAACATTGCTTTCTCCTTCAGAAATTAGTGCGTTGTATACATTCAAGACTATGTTTTTCGCATCGTCGGATAAAAAATGCATTGATCGCTGGCTTGGTCTCTCTCCCGCATCATCAACTTCTTCTAACTCATCACATGGAGCAGCGACTTCTTCAACTTCATCCTCAATTTCATTAGTATCCCATGGTCTCCACATATTCCACAAAATACAACACAACACAAATACTAGATGATAATTAACGTGCGTCAAAGTATAACAGCAACGTTATTATTAATTTTGGGAAGTAAAGACAAGTCAAGTGATTTATATAATTTATCTTTCATTCTAATTACTGGAAGGGATGTAGTTGTAAATACATACTTTAATGCCAATATGACGCGACGAAACATTAAATGTCGATTTCTCTTATCTAGGAATGTCATTTGAGCAAAAATAATTTATTCCTCAATCAGGGCATAATCGCATAATGTGTTTATTTACCTAGTAAAATTAATTTTGTCATTCAATATTATTAGATAATTAAATATAAATTAAGTAGAAACTTCACTACAAAACGAAATAAATACCACCTTGGAAATATTCCCACCTTTGCGTATACCTGGCACGACTTAAGCGGACTAACAATAGTAAACTCATTTGCGGTTTAACTTTTAAAGCTCGCTCTGTCCGAAGTATCTTTGCGTCTACTATACAAGGTGTTAAAGTTTCAAATTAAGAACTAAAATTACTTAACGAAAAACGAAACTTAAACTAAACTTACCTAATCTAACTTAAATGATATGTTCAAAATTATCAGCATTCGCTTCTACAGACACGTTCCGCGTATAAGAGCGATGCAGCAGCGGCATTTTGACGACACTCCCAGTAAATAATAAGCATATTCATTCATTCATTATTTTCATAAACACTAGCCATTATTGTAGCAATAACATTAAGAAAATTACAATGGAAAACTAGTTGACAGGTCATTGCTTGACAACAGAGAAAAACAAAAATAAAATTGTACAGCCGCCTTTGCGCCAAAGTTTAGTTTTTAATTTGGAACTTTAACACCCTGTACATGAGTTAGTTTTGATATTTCGGAAAAGTGGTAAATAAAAAAAATGGTTATTTTTTTAGCTTTATTTCCTGGTAAACGGAAAGAATCAACTTAAAAATCACCCTGTATATAAATATATATATAAAAATACTGGTAATGTTTACATTTTACTTCATACAGGATGACAGCTTGTCCGAAAACCTATTTAGCCCGTATTAGATACATTGAGTGATTTTTACTTAGTTAAAAAATGACGTTTTTCGAAGTTGCGTAAATCCAAAAAATACAATTTTTCGGACATTAAGCAAGATTTCCATACGATTTTTTATGGTGTGTTAGTTTTAGCTAACTCAACAATATCAATGGCAGAAAACAACTTTTTTTCGTAAATTTTGCCTCTATCTTGGCTAGTAAATACATTTTTCGTAATTATTTTAAAAAAATGTTGAATTTTACTGATAACGAAAGTCACGTGACAACTTCTGTTTGTGCGCATTTGTAATCACTTTGCAACCACCTCTGGTCATCAGTGTTTGATTTTCAAAGAAATTCTAAATATTTTTTTTCATTTGATGCCAGCTTTTTGGCGATCACTTTATTTATTATTTGTTTATAATAATTTTCTTACATGGTGCACACTGTAGTTTGCGAATTTGAATTCGGCGCCGAGATGACCTTGCGCCTAGTTGGCTGGCGCCGAGATGGCTCCGCGCCGAGTTGTCCCGGCGCCGAGCTGGCCCCGCGCCGAGATGGCGGCGCCGAGATGTCCTAGACCTACATCCTGATGACCTATTTTTAATCGTTGTAGACTATAATTTGCCCTGAATGTCTTGGACTTCGGAGGAGAATACAATTATTGGATTAACTCCAGGTAACGTAATTGATAATCTTGGTGAGACTTTCATTGAATCATTTTATTTTCTCAACTTCCATAAATATTGATGTTATATAACAGTATTTTTAACTCAAATAATAAACTATTAGACTTCATAGTATCGCAACATGAAAATATTTCGGCGAAGCCTTTTATTTCCTCCTTTGTACCTGAAGATATCCACCATCCGGCCTTGGAAGTATTATGTAAGTTGGACTCCTTGTCTTTCACTATTAAAAATTCTTACACCAAACTAAACTTTACATCAGCCGACTATAATATTATTAATAACAAATTGCGAAGTATTAACTGGGAATTGCTCTTAAGCAATCTCCAAGTAGACGACGCTGTCTCTGCGTTTTACACAAATATTAATGAAATTGTATCTGAACACGTTCTGTAAAAACAATAATAAGAGGAAAATGCCCTATTTGGTTTAGCTGTACTACTAAAAAGTTATTAAAGGAAAAAGATAGGTTTTACCGAAAATGAAAATTATATAGGCAACAAAGGGACTACGCACTGTTTTCTGGTTACCGCAAACGATCCAAAAAAAGCTATTAATGTGGACTACTTTGCGTATATTGCTCGAACTGAGAATGTTGTATCAAATACAGATATTAAGCCATTCTGGTTTTTCATGTCTCAGAAAAAAGGAACCCATTCAATTTCTTCTGAAATGTCTTATGATTACCTTACTGCTTCTACGTCTCAAGAAATGTGTGACCTCTTTTCTATCTTTTTTTCTTCAGTTGATTAGCCAAACGACCTACCGCCTCTCATCTCTCTTGAAAAGAGTTTTACAGACTCAATTACTCTTAATTTCATCACTAAAGTAGAAATATCTAATAAATTAAAAAATATTGACACAAACAAGGGCCCAGGTCCAGATAAAATAGCACCAACCTGCATTAAATCATGTTCAGATACTTTAGTTCACCCATTGCATATAATATTTAACAAATCTTTAAAAACTGGGTTTTCCCCGCAGACGCACAAATTATTCAATTATTCCTGTTTTTAACTGGAGGTAAGTCTGTTGTGAGCAATTATAGACCCATTTCTTTACTTTCGCATTTCGGAAAAATTTTCGAACCTCTCATTACAGATTATCTCTTCTATACTATGAAAACTAGACTTAGTATTGCTCAACATGGATTTTTCAGAAACAGATCTGATACTACTAACCTTCTTGATTTCATGCAATTGTGGCAGGGTGTCTTGATAATCGCATACAAGTGGATGCCGTTTACACAGACTTTCCTAAAGCATTTGATAAGGTCCATCATGCCACACGTACAATAAAATTAAATAGTATTGGTATTCATGGCAATCTTTTTCGCTGGATTTAGTCATATATTACTAATAGAACGCAGTACGTAGCCCTCAACAATTACGAATCGATTATTACTAAGGTGACCTCTGGAGTTCCTCAGAGGGATCGCATCTTGGCTCTATTTTGTTTCTCGTATATATTAATGGTAAGGAAAAATTGTATTAAGTATTCTAAATTTAAACTCTTTGCAGACGATATAAAATTCTACAAAATTAGAAATACTAGTAGCGATGCCGAGGAGCTTCAGAAAGATATTACCAGCTTTTCCGAATACTGCGATGCTAATAGACTCTTTCTTAATGTAAGCAAATGGCAATAAATTTTATTTACGAGAAATAAATGTCCAATAACGTTCAATTACGTCATCAACAACTCAAAACTAAAAAAAGTTGACGAAGTGAGAGATCTCGGGGTAATTTTAGACTCAAAACTGCTTTTCGAATCTCATATTAATACAATAGTAAATAAAGCTCTTAAAAACCTGGGTTTTATATTCAGAATTACTTGTCAATTCACTTATATAAAATGCTTTAAAATACTATATTATTCACTAGTCAGAAGTAATCTTGAATATGCTTCAATCGTATGGAACCCTCAGTATGCTAGTTAAAGAACTCAAAAACGTTTTATCAATAAACTGAATTTCAAGTTCCATAGACAGTGGTTCTTTAATTCCTATTATCACAACTTAAAGCTTTATGGTCTATTAAGTTTATCGGATAGACGCAATATACTAGATCTATCTTTTATACATAAAGTGATTCTTAATAAAATCGATACGGTCTTGCTTGTCAGTTTCAATGTTCCCCAATATCCGAATCGTAAACACTCACTTTTTTATCTTCAAACTTGCCATTCCAATTCATTTAAAAATGCACCAGTATATAGAATTATGGACTCCTATAATAATTTTTAGTCATATAGAAATTTCTTCAGTATCTAATACACAATTTAAATCTAAAATTACGGCAGAGCTCCACTCTGCTCGTATGTAATCTATGTTTCAAAATTTCAAATGGTGTCTGTATGTAATATTAAACTACTTTTGTATATGTATAGAACAATTATTGTGCTCGCTTTAAACTGATTATGAATTCATAGTTAGATATATATTCTTTTGTTTCGTTTTGTTCTCTGAATATGTTAACGTTAACAATATATGTATACCTATATGTGTAATATGTGATGTCTTATCATTGGGATACTATGTATTCTGTTAAGACATCCTGTGAAAAATAAAAATAAAATAAAATATTAGCTCAATATTAATTCCCAGGCATGTATCTATTGAAAATAATCCCAGCCAATAATTTCTGGATTTTTCGAATAATAACTATAATTTGGGGACACCACGACACCACTTATTCTTATAGATACCCGCATTATTCTTGGGGGCTTACAAATCTAATTGATATGGGTGTGTTTTGTAAGAAAAAGTGCAAGCACTCTGCACTACTAGCTGGTTTGAGATTTTTTTATTTTTTTTTAATAAAAAAGTTATAGCCATATTGCGTTGCTCTTTCCTCACCCTGTATATATTGGGTGTTTCTTGTGTGACTTCTGGAGGTGGCTTTTTGTAATCCGTAGTTTTAATACAAATTCAGCGGCTGTCATAGCGTTTTCTCAAAATTTGAACGCTGTTTTTAAGAAAACTATGCATATAAGACTTACATGGCGACGTTTTAGACTTCTTTTTAAGTTACAATTTATGAAAACTACTCAATTTATAAACTTAGTGTTAGCATTAGTGTAATTTATAGGACAAATCTTCTATGTAAAAAGCTTCAGATTAGCTTTTTGAAATCCCAACAACAAAAACGGTAAATATGTAATTTTATTAGTTCTGAAATTACATTTTCACATTTTTTAATGCTGCATAAGCTGCTGATCGATTTGTCAGCAACATTTTACGGACTACCCTGTGTTTTGGATGACGACAGATGTATGCAGTAAACGACCCCTTTGTACGCAGACGGGTGACACGTGTTAGATATTCGAGTATTGAATCAAGTAAAGAATTCCCTTGAATTGGAATTATATTATTTTATACTTTGTTTTGCAAAGGTTCTTAACATACACATATTTTATAATCAATTATTACTCGGGCAGTGAAATTCTTGACAAAAATAAACTGTAGTTAGCACAAATATACAAAAGTTAGGCCGTAGGGTTGATATTTAGTTCTAAGAAATATTTCTTACGTGCTGCAGCTTGCAGTGGTGCACAAGAGAACTACAATAGTAATTTGTTTCACAAGGCCAGAAACTGATTTTTTGCGAGTGCGAGTACGGTTTGACGGCAGAGGCCGAAGGCCGAGGCCCTCAAATACGAGCACTCGCAAAACAGTTTCTGGACACGTGAAACACAAATTTTTTTAGGCCGACAAAAATATGTAAATTAAAAAAAAATCGGTAATTTGTTGTCCAAATATCGGGGCTAGATAATTTATTTTTCTGCTGTTGGCAATACATACTTATCGAACGATGTAAGGATTCGAATTTAAAATTGAAAATCAAGTATTTAGTAAGTATTGTTTTTTTACATTTGTATTTATGAATTTTGATGCCATAAGTAATCAGTGCTCAATAAGTACAAGAAAATTGATGATAATATATCAGAACATATTAAACAAGCAGCTGAAAATGCTATTCAAAACTTACTAGCTGAAAAGTAATCAAATCGATATTGGAAAGAATACATTTTCCTTAAATGGTGTGTTGAGAATTCCGTAAGCACCTACAATGAATACATTTTGTTAGCTTATTTTGAAGCTAAATCAAAAAATTTAAAATCTTCCACCTTGTGGACGATGTTTTCAATGCTTAAATCCACACTAAATATTAAGCATACTAATATTAACATTGGAACTTTCCCAAGGCTAATCGCGTTTTTAAAGAGAAAAAAGAAGGGTATGTACCTAAAAAATCCAAAGTATTGCAGATGGATGAACTTGCATAGTTTATTCATGAGGCTCCGAACGAGGATTTTCTCATGATAAAAGTAAGTAAAATTACTATTAGGCTTTTGTTGCAATTAAAAAAAATGTTTTTAGACAGCATTAATCATTGGAATAAGTGCAGCCTGCCGTATCCACGAGTTAGAGGATTTGAAAATCCAAAATATCCAAGATAGAGTTGACATCATAGTAATCAATATTCCTCATACTAAAACAAAAATGCCCCGCACTTCCTGTGTAACAGAAACTCAATGGATAGGTATAATTAAAAAGTATATTGCTTTAAGACCAAAAATCTGGTGTGATACACTCACACAACTTCCTTTTACAGTGATCTTATAATTAGTCAAAAATTTCATTTTTAATTTTTAACCATTTGTTAGAAATTTTCAAAAATTACAAATTCTACAAAAACGGTACAAAATCGAGTGTTAGTTGAAGAGACAAATTTTATCTAGAAGTTTAAGGTGAATTCAAAAATGTAATAATATACCGGGTGTTTTATTTAAAATAGGAGTTAATAAAAAAAATTGAAAAAAAAACAAAAGAAACCCACTTTAGAAGTATTCAACTGGAAAATCACCTATCTCACATCAATACACATTAAAAGTGTAAGAAAAATGTAAAATTAAAAAAAAATCGTTAGAGCCGTTTTTGAAAAAATCGAAAAAAACTGAAAAATCACAAGAGTAAACACCTACTTGCGGTTATGCGATTTTCTTCAAAAGCTTGCTGTCTCATCTACATAGTACACAAAACTTATATATGAAGTTTCAATGCCATACCTCTTTTCGTTTTTGAGATATTCTGTTCACAGACAGACACACACACAGACAGACACACAGACAGACAGACACACAGACAGACACACAGACAGACAGACACACAGACAGACCAATGAAAAAAATATGTTTTTTGGGATCAGGGGACTCTAAAACGTGAAGATCTGTTGAAAACTCAATTTCGAATTTTTGGGGTGAATCCAATACTTCCTTTATAGTAGTAAAAGGAAGTAAAAAACAGATCAATTGAAAGACTTTTTTTAAATTTTACTCCAAAAGTAAATGCACACAACAACCGGTGGGCATTCACACATTTGGGAGTATGCCCTGGAAGATAGCCAGCTATCTACAATTGGACAATCCGACACAGTATACGGGTCATTGCTTCAGAAGAAGTAATGCAACAGCATTAGTAGGTAATGGGGCGGACATAACAACTCTGAAGAGGCTTGGTGGCTGGAAAAGCAGACAGTTGCCGAAGCCTACATTGAAGACTCTGGGGGCTAAAATGGCCATCGCAAATCAAATTAGTCGGACTACTTCAAAGGTACATACCAGTTCTCCAATTTCAAGCAGTCAACAAGCAACTTCGATGCCCCAACCTTCCGGTAGTTCTTCAATGCCACATGCTTCAGTTAGTTCTTCAAATTCTTCTACTGTTCACAACATGCAGCTTGAGTTGAACGATACAAATTTGCCCAACATCAATCTGTCACAGTTCGAAAACTGTACAATTAATTTTAATTTCAAATAATGAGTTACTCGTTATTACTGTTAAGTAAAATTGTCATTACTCTTTTTTTGTAACATACCTATTTAATAATTTAATAAAGTTCTGTTCGTTCCTTGACAGTTCATCCTAAATATCTAACCTAAAAAGTTAACACATTTTTGTTGGTTACATGCTTAATCATTAATCAATGGTTGCGCTTACGTTTCAGGGTGCAATTATATGACACGAACTGAGATACAAGAATGGTTAAACCAGGTGTTAAAGTGAAAGTTTTAGCTCAATATTTATACAATAAAAGGCGTATAACTGGTGAGACTGACATCATGACAGCACATTCAGGGTTCAGTGCTACCAACCGATTTTCAAATTTCAAATTACACTAGCTGTCATTTTCATACCTAGACATGCAGAGAGGGTGTTTCTATACGATTTAGACCAGTGATTCCCAAAGTGGGCGATACCGCCCCTTGGGGGGCGCTGGAACGATCCAGGGGGGCGATAGCAACTTCGGGTGCATTTGGGGGCGGTGAATAAAAATAAGAGAGCGGTGAAAGCTTAAAGAAGGAAGAGAAGATAAGGAGATTTAGAAAAACCATTCGTACATATTTCATCTATTGTGTAACATAGTGTAACATTATTTTCCAAATAAACACACAAAATGCAAGTTAAAGATTTATTTATTCCATGAAGTCTATTTACCATTATTAAGTGTTCTATTCTTCTTCATAGCATTTGTTACTTTATTTATTCAGTCTGTTTATTCTCCGTTTCTTTAATTTTACTTTATCACAACCTTTAATACACCATCCAGAAAGTAAATACCATTATAATAAAGAGCTTATTCAAATTTGCTTTTACTCAAAATACAGGTTACAAATTCAGAAAAGATTTTCTCTGGCAATAATAATTTATAAAAAAATTCTATATGGTATATTTTATTATAACATTTCATAATTGACTTTTTCAGATAATCATTTGAGTTTGGCTTTCACTTTAGTTATTCCGATTGTCAGTTAATACCTACAAATTAAAATCTAAGCTCTGATGTTACCAAACAACTATCCCAAGTAAATCAACTTATATGCTCGAACCTTTTTAATAAACTATTCACAATTTAACAGTAAATGTATCTAATGTATCATTCATTAAACAAATCTCAAATATTTATGTTGTACTTTTAATGTATAAATCCTTCCTTGTACTTTTTAATTGCGAATTAATTTATTCTTTCAAAATAATTTCCTATCTAGAAATATTATTATAGATAATTATCAGTCTCAAGGGGCTACCACTACAATATCTTTCTGTTTGTTCGCTTAAAGAATGTAGGTTTCCAGGGGGCGCTGAGTAATTTTTCTTCTGAAAAGGGGGCGGTAAGCCAAATAAGTTTGGGAACCACTGATTTAGACGAATGCAAAATCAGTGTTTCTGGACGGAGGCCTAAAAAGACATTTACCGACGCGCAGCAGTAACAATAAAACAAACGCGATAAGCAATTCGAGGAAGGAAACAAATAAGTAGCCAAATATTTCTGAGAAAAGATATTATACTCACAGCGTGCCCCATATTAAACCGCGTGCAAATCACAACTATTGGCGATTTAGAGGAAAACTTCGACTTTTGTAGGTTAATCGATTTTCTGGATTATTTGATTACTACATCGAATCAATAATCAATTACATTCGTGAATGGAATCGCACCAAGAATGGATTCGAAATCTAATTGAATCGAATCGTGAATCGTAAATTAATCAACATTATCCTTATTAAATTCGATTTAAATTAAATTAAATTTGAGTTTGTGTCAAAACTGACGCAAAACCTAACCTGCTAACCTCAAATTAGAGATAGACTTAACAGTGCCACCAACATAAACAGTGCCAACCTAAGAAAAAAATCACAACCATTTATGGTCACCCGGTACGAGGGTAAGGTGAAAAATTCTCTGCCTGACAATGAAAGACTGCGATTTTCATTTAAAAAATGATTTAATTTTTCTACATAATCTCCCTTGACTTCAACACACTTGGTGCAGCGTTTCTCCAACATCAATCAGTATTCCTTCCCGGAAGTGAGAGTCTGGAAGGCTGTGAAAATATTCATCTACGGCCCTCTTAACTTCTTCATTGGACGCGAAGCGCTTCCCAGAAACAAATTTCTTCAAGTTTGGGAACAGATGGAAGTCCGAGGGTCCCAAATCAGGAGAATGGGGGGGGGGGGGGGGTGGCCGAGCAAATCGTACCCCAAATTCCGCAGTTTTCCCATCGCCAACGCACTCTTGTGAACAGGTGCGTTGTCCTGGTGAAAGATGATGTTTTTCTTCTTCAAGTTAGGCCTCTTCTCCCGGATTTTGGCATCCAACTGGTCAAGAAGGTTGGAGTAATATTCGCCTGTAATTCTGCCTTTTGCAAGGTAATCAATTAACAGGATCCCTTTCGCATCCCAAAACACGCTGGCCATGACCTTTCCAGCAGAACCGCTTTCTTTGGCGCTGAACCACCGGCTTCCACCCACTGATTCGACTGCTGCTTCGTTTCTGGGGTGTAGTGGTGAACCCATGTCTCATCCAAGGTGACAAATCGCCGCACAAAATCGGTCGGGTGCCTATTGAATCGGTCCAAACTGCTGCGAAACTCGTTGACGCATTTGCTTTCGGCATTCAGCAAATGCGGCACCCATCTCGCGCAGAGCTTTCTAATCCGTAATTTTTTGTGCAAGATTTTTCGCACCCTTTCTTCCGATATCCCCACAGCCTTAGCTATCTCACTGACCTTCACTCGCCTATCGTCCAACACGATATCATGAATGCACTTTTTCGATGGTTTCCGGCATGGGCGTAATTTAAGCTTCTTAAGTGGGGTGGCAAAACCTACCGGGGGGTCTGGGAAAATGTTTGAAAAATTACACGTTTGATAATCACTTTTTAGGCTAGTTTGCTTGTACCAAACTAGTTACCATTTCTTAGTTAATCCTTGCCGAAAGGCAAATTAAATGTACCTTATGGCTCTATCTGGGCAAAATATATTACCATAACCTAGGCCTACACTGTGTTCAGGATACGGCTAGTTCCTATTTTTTCTCCATGAATGATTTGGAAATAAACAAAGAGCAGTTTTATTACCGTGTTAATAATTTTACTTTAAAATTTAGGGGTGGCAAAATACATGGTTGGCCAATTCTGGGGTGGCAACTGCCACCCCTTGCCACCCCTAAATTACGCCTATGGTTTCCGGTGTGGTTGCGGTTTTTGGCCGTCCTTCACGTGGATCATCTTCGAGGGACGTGCGACCATGTTTAAATTCAGCTGCCCACTTTTTAACGGTAGACATAGAAGGAGCAGAGTTCCCGTAAACTTTTGTCAACTTCGGATGAATTTCCTTAGGGGTTAATCCATCCAAAACGATATTCAAATTTATCCATTTATAGAAAAACACGCAAGACGTCTACGGCAAAAATTCGTGTAAACAATAGTTTTAAGTAGTCTTGACAGAACAAGTTAAAACTTGTCATACGAACTAATAACACTTGCACGCAGGCAGGAAAATAAATTTTTGCAGATTGGAACGCCATCTATGTCAAGGCCGAGAACTATTCACCTTAGCCTCGTATTTGTGGAGTAAATTTACTTCCCCAGTAAGCTAATAGGCAAATAAACAAAAGCGCATTTGTTTACTAATCAATAAAATGTCCCATTAACGTTTTGATGCGCAGTTGTTTACTTTAACAACGAATTAAAGTTAACCTGTACAAATTTATTAGCCGAATAAAGTTATTTTGCGTTTATAATATGCAATCTACTAAATAAATTAATTTATTCTCAAAAGTAAATTTTATTTAGGAAAGAATGTTTTGTAATACCGAGCATTAATATTATAAAATATTTTCTTACTAAACAATAAAAAGTAACAAAGATTAGCACGTACAGCAGCGGAAGAAGTCAGGTTAAAAATGATTTTAAAAATTATAATCTCAATTTCTTCAGTAACTGTACCTTGCATAAAGACAGTTTATTAAGCTGTGTTGTTTGCATTTTTATTTTCTTTAATTCAAATTTCTAATAATTTTTATTTCAGGAAATAATATTTTTGTATCTTTAGGTCACCCTCTATAACATACTCTAAATTTAGCATGGGCAAACATGGATTTCTTTAATGCACTAACTTTAATTAAGAACCAAATTTTCTGGAAAATAAATAATATGTTATCACAGTAAGAGAAACGTCTACTTCAATGATAGATTTTAGTAGTAATTACTTTAAAACTTGAGGAAAAATATTCTTTTTCAACCTAAAATAAATATTCGAAACAATTGTCTTCTTCGTAATTGGTATTTTTTTTAAACGTTTCTGTTCAGCTACTAATTATTACGTATAGCAAAAGAACTAGCAATCTGCGCTTTAATAATTACCATCCACCGTCACTCGTATTCGTGATTTACGGTATTGTAAATTTCGCATTTGCAAAGTTTATATTTTCTTCCATTCGTGCCCATTGCATGATATTCAAAGCTAATCCTGTTGACAATGTGACATCTGTAGTGATGTGAGCTTGAAGTTTCAGTGAAAAGTTTTAAATTTTATAAAACTTTTCAAATTTGTAAGTTTCAAAAATTTTCAAAAGTCATGTTTCAAAAGTTTCTTATAAGTTTCAAGTCGGTATTACAGATTGCTAGTGAAGTCAAAATCAAGCTACCTAAAATACATGAAATTGATGATGATGAAGAGTCGGATGCTTCTCTATTTCAAGATGAGGAATTAATGAGACTATACATTCAATATGGCAGAAGTTAGTAGTGACGAGGTGACAACTGACGACTATGGTGACACTGAATTAGAAAATAATTGAATAAAAATAGGTTTAAGTAGTAAATACTAATTTTACTTATATCTAGCGCATAAAGCACCAGCCTCTACACCGCAAGGTAAATGGGGTTACAGATTATACATTATACATACATGTTATTTTTAAAAACGGTGTCTTGTAATTTCAGAATTTTTAACCCCTTTTAAGTAAAATTAATGTTCTGTTTAAATATTATATATTGGTATTACTCTATTAGATACTTTAAAATGCTGAAAGCTATGTAAATGTACAGGAATCCTAAAAGTTTCACAAGTTTTATAAGTTTCAAGGTTTTCATGAAACTTTTCAAAATTATAAGTTTCATGAAACTTAACATCACTAGAGATCAGTCTTACAATGCCTGAACTATATGTGCGCTATGTGTGTTGAAATTGTATCAGATGACAAACGCTTGCAGTTTTCTAGAAAACTTCTCAAAAGGTAAACGTCAGAAATAGCTCAATGAGGTCTTAAATGAAAGATCAAAAATCGTATCTTCCTCTCTTATGGTTTACAGTTTCTGTTTTACATTGTGCACAAGTAAATTTTACTGTTGAATGGCAGAAATGCAAATGGAAAATGGTTACAAAAGCGTCGATATTTTAACTCGTTGACTGCTGATGACGCGGATCCGCGTTATTGCGAATGTTTGCGATGTGCAGAGGATACGCTTCGCTCGAGAAACAGACTTTTAGCATTCAGTAGTTCAGTAGCTACCATAGGAGCGAATGAGTAATGCTAATGTGTTTCATTCTCCGGTAGCGCGTAGCCAAAACATTACACAAACGTTCTGTGAATGCAGTTTTCGGTTTTGTTTATATTGTGGTATAATATTTCATTAACAGTGTAAACTGTATTTTTCAATATAATTATGTATATATATATATATAGGGTGATTCAAATTAGTGCGCACCATTACTATCTTTGTTATTATTGATTTTACAAAGTAGGTTAAATTAGCAAACTAGTAGTGTTTTCGGTGCTGATTAATATGCAATTAATAAAAAAACAATCGAATAACTCGTTGGCGACAAAATTTTAAAAAATATTTTTTTTTAATGAAACAGCCTGTAGGTATATTTTTAAAAAACTTGAAATAAAAATGAATTTGTGATATAAAAGTCTTAATACACTATTGTCTTAAAATGAATAGTAAAGAAGTTATCGCAAGTTTCAGTATACAGATAAATACATACATTATTCTACTGTAAAAATTCATTGCAGGCTTGTTTCAATTCTGATAACCAGAAACAGTAACAAAACAATAAGAAATAAATAAGCAACACTAATTACTTTCGACAACCAAACGTACGACAAGTTGATTTTGACAGTTCTGATGTTTACGTTATTGTTTTGGTTTTTAGTAGCAGCGTACTATGAATTTTTTGTAAATACGGTGAATTGTTGATATAGATAAACTAAAATCTCCCCTAACTTCTTTAATATTCATTTTAAGACAATAGTGTATTAAGACTTATATCACAAATTAATTTTTATTTCAAGTGTTTGAAATATATATAGGGTGTTCCATTAAAAAAACTAATTTTGTCGCAAACTCGTTATTCGATTGTTTTTTTTATTAATTGCATATTAATCAGCGCCAAAAACACTACTAGTTTGCTAATTTAACCTACTTTGTAAAATTAATAAATAACAAACATAGCAATGGTGCGCACTTAATTTGAAACCTATATGCATAAACTTAGGGATGTATTCCTTATGTCAAATAACGAGTCATAGGCAAAAATAATTGTAATAAAAGGAGTTTAGTTTCTTAGATATCCGCGAAATTTATTTGCAAATAAATTGTATTTTCTTTTCAGGTAAACTACGCTTTTTGTTTATAATACGATAACATTTTACTAAAAAGAGTTGTTCATAATGAATAATTATGGCCCTATACAAAATTTCAGGAAGTTCTACCTACTTAGATCAAGCTGTCATCTTATCGCCCTGTATATATTATTTTGTTATTGTTTATTTTTTATTTTTTATGTATAATTTACCAATATGTACCACAGCAGTTTTCTAAATAAACTTTTGATTTGACTAATTTATGCTCTTTAGAGTTAGAAAATACTTTAAAACGTAGACGCGAATCCGCGTCGAATAGCACATACGTCGGATTTTGCAATCTATATGCGCACGACGTGGTTCCGCGTCATTGTCCCAAAATAATCAAAACAATATTCATGTATCATAAAGTACCACAATTAACTAATTTTAATGTAAAGAAATATACTATCTTTACAAATAATGCGTCACCTATACAGTAAGTCATTGAATCTAGAGTAGCAGTCACCGTGTTAAATAAAATTTTACAAGGCAAGTTTCAGGGCAAGCAAGAACGATCTCCCAATTATGAAAATACAATTTGAAGTTTTTTAGGTCATACGTATGTTAAACTCGGAGAACACGCTGTTTATCAGAATTAGGGTATTTATTGATTTTTAGTATTTTTGAACAAAAAAGGTAGCAAAGTGAAGTAACTATGGCAGTATTTTTTTATTTTTATATTTGTATAAGCACGCAATATAAATTATTCTCAACTACAGAATAGAGAGCGACGAAATCTGAGTCAGAGGTATCGCTAAAAATCAAAATAAACAATCACATTAAATCATACCATCTAATTTTTACCTATTAATATTATAAACTAATATATGGATAGGTATAAAAATACAGTGTGTCCAAGATACGGAGGGTCAGTAGGGGGATCTCTCTCTGAAGAGGAGGAAGAGAATCCAATTTGGTTGAATAGGAAAAAAAGTTGCTTAATTACAGGCCTAACAAAATGACGCCTAGAAATTCTTTGTATGATTTTTCGTTTTTTAGTTATCTTAAAAAAACGAATGTTTGGATTTTTAATATTTTTTTGGCGTTAATATTTAAGTTAGTGTGAAACTGACAGAACTTCTTAATAGCAACTTTTAACGGACTTGAAACTTGGCGTTATCAATTGTGTTATCCCACATTTCGTTTCCGAACGACCATCGTCAACTTTCACGTTCACCGTTAACCATACATTACGGTTTAATTACGTTTCGACTGGTTTTTATCATGATCAAGACATTTTTGGATATGACCTATGTCCTAGAGCATTTTATACGTTGTTTCAGCTTTTGTAATTTCAATATAAAAGTAATGAACCACACTGGATGTCTTTTATTTCGAATTTTAGTTATTATTTATAAGTAAGCAAATAATCAATAAATTAATTACTTACTATTGAAAATTATTTGTAGCCCAAAATCATACGTGATTGTTAAGGATTGAAAATGTCCAGTGTTTCATTACTTCTTCCTTTAAATTACAAAAGCTGAAACGACGCGACGTATGAAATGCTGTAGAACGCTGGTCCGTATCAAGAATTTTCCGAAGATGGTCAAAAATTACTCGAAACGTAATTAAACCACGTGTGGTACATTGTTAAATTCCCAACAAAAACGGCTTCTAAAATTTGATACAAAAAAGGACCGTATTTAGAAAAATGAAATTGATGATGGTTGGTCGGAAACGAAACTTCATATAAAAAAATTGATAACGGAGCCTTCAAGTCCATTAAAAGTTGCTCTAAATAAGTTTTGTCAGTTTCGCTCTGACTTTGATGTTAACGCCAGAAAAGAAAATAGAATTGAAAATCCATAAATTCGGTTTTTTAAGATAATTCAAAAACCAAAAGTCATAGTAAGGATTTCTAGACGTCATTTTGTTAGTACATACCATGGGCGCCGTGCCGGGCTCCATAGCTCAGTGGTAAGCATTCTGGCTACTGATTTAAGGGTCGAGAGTTCGATCCCCGATCCCGTTGAGGTTTTTAAAAAATTAAAAAATGCGGATGAAAGCCTCTACAGAATGCCATCATTCGGAAGTGATGTAAAGCCGTGGGTCCCATGTTACTACGATGTGTAGCATGTAAAAGATCCCTTGCTAAGGTTGGAACTCCTTAGTCTCGGCAAAATTCTAAGTAGGACAAAGGTACCTGGTACTCTGCATCCCTAGATCTTGTTCATGGGGTTGGCAAAAAGGGCCTATAAAGGCCTACTTGCTAGACGTAAGTCTCCCCAAAAATAATACATACATACATACATGGGCGCCGTTACATAGGGACAAGGAGGGGCGCTTGCCCCCCCCCCCGCTGGATTTTCTCCAAAAATAATTGATTGCCTAGTACGCGAGTTATCAGAACTCACCGCACAGAAATTATTTTCATAGGGTGTAATAATACTAGATAGTGTGCATAATAACAGCAACGATTTATTCTTTTGCCCGCCATAAAGATTCGGTCACGTTACAGAACCGATTCTCTTGCTCAAATAAGCCGACAGCCGAAATATCGAGATGAGAGGCGCCTAGAAATTTGTCATTCACCGCGATACCAAACAATATTTAGGGCCGACCGACCGCTGTTGGGTTTCCTTGTGTCTAGGCACGTTCAAGTAATAAATTCCATGACTGGCCAAATCCCAATGCATCTGCACAGAATGTTTGCAAATATTTAAAATAAATGCATGCAATTTTTACAAATAAAATGCCCACTAATGGATTTAGCCTGACCGTCGTGTGCCCTTAGGATTGCCACCTGTCCGTTTTTTATCTAAATTGTCCTTTTTACAAGCCAATGTAGATTTTAGACTTTTCCGAAATTAAATTTTCTCATAGCCTCATTCTAGATCTGGTATGTCTAGAATAAAGCAACGGAACTGTATATGATGGTTTTATTTGCGTTTGTATTTTAAAATAACCCGTTATAAGAACATATTCTGGATTAAAAATATTTCGCACAAAACCTATTTTTCGCAGAGACTATAATAATTGTCGTTTGCCCTTGAAAAATTAAAATATTTTGTCTGCGGCGCTATTTTCCAATTTTATTATTCACAAATTTCTCAAAAACTGTGCTTTTTTGGTTTCACAAAAAGGTGGCAACTCGATGTGCCCTAGATGCTTTAGCAATGCACCAAGTTGTTTCAACTGCTATTTTTTCTTATGCAATTAGAGCAGGCGAACTGATCTGGAAATGACATATATGTATTGTTTGAGGCTTTCGCGGTTACTCGAATTATTCTCCTTAGCATAGAATTTCGGCTTAGACCGCGTAGTATTTGTATATGAACAACCAGCATTTTCTGGCTTAATGTGCCTTGCACCTTGTGAAGTCGAGCAAAAACCCGCGCGATGGCCATGCTCTTTGGTGACTCGTGTTGTTTGAGTATCTTGAGAACGAGGATACTTAGGCAGATTTTGCCGTTTTGCTGTTTGTGCATCCATATTCACTAACGTTTCGCAAGACCTTGCAGCTTGCATCATCAG
Source organism: Agriotes lineatus (assembly GCA_940337035.1). Classification (NCBI taxonomy): domain Eukaryota; kingdom Metazoa; phylum Arthropoda; class Insecta; order Coleoptera; family Elateridae; genus Agriotes; species Agriotes lineatus. Next base: position 112,696 of record CALNHX010001196.1, on the reverse strand, counting down.
AGTGAAAGTCGCACTAAGAACCGAAGGTCGGCGTGGAGCTATTTATAGTCCTCTGTGCCAGGCGCGCGGAGTGCCGTAACGCTGGTTGGTGCTCCGAGTGCAACGTAATCCGTGGGGCGTGGCCGTATGACGCAGAGTGGTTGTAATGCTTTAGATCGTGTATCACAGGGGTCCACGTTTTACTAAGTTTAAAGCCATCTTCCCTGTTGATATTATTTGGATGTTTTTCTATTTCTATGGCTTCACGTATCACTCGCGGGAAGTAATGGCGTATTCTGGCAAGTACTCTGGCATGCTCAAATTCTAAAGTGTGCCCATTTGTAAATGTATGCTCAGCTACGGCTGATTTTGTGATCCGTTTGTGTTTGCAATCACCTTTATGTCCTTGGAGTCTTAGATCAACGGAACGACCAGTCTGTCCAATGTAACTCGAGCCACAAGAACAAGGAATGCTATATACGCCAGCGGTTTTTAAACTTGGAATCTTGTCTTTTACCGATCTGAAGCTGTTACCCAAAGTTTCCTTGCTCGTGAACACAGTTTTGATGTTGCATCGTTGCAGGACACGTCCTATCTTATCAGTTGAGCCTTTAACGTAAGGTAGAAATGCTAAGCCTTCCAGAGGTGGAGATTCTTCTTTAGCCTTTTTAGACAAGACTATGACCGGCGTGACTTAAAATATAATCCAAAACAGCTTTAAAACGAGTATCCGAATTATTTACAACATTGACCGAAGAGTTTTCTCGACAGCGCGCTATTCGGTCATCTAACGGCGCCGACCACCATTTCCCGAACCTGAAGGCAGGGCCGTTCCTAGCTTCCTGGCCGCCTGCGTGAAAAATAAAATAGCCGCCCCCCCCTCCTAGCAATTAAAAAATATATTTACGTTAAAAAAATTATTAATAACAATTTTATAAAATAAAATAAAAAGAAATACTCCTATAAAATAAAATTGTACAAATACAAAAAAAAACAAAACAAATACAAAGTTTAATATCTTAGAATTTAGCTTTTCTAGCTTTGACAGACGCAAAAGTGGTCACAAGGTTTTTGACATCAATTGCTTCTGCCAAGTCTCTCTCTATAGATATAATAGAAAGATCTGACAATCTTTCTTGCTTCATGGCCGAGCGTAAAAAGTTTTTAATTATTTTTAATTTTGAAAAAGACCTCTCTGCTGACGCAACTGAGACAGGTAAAGTCAGTAGAAGTCTTAAGGCAATTGCTGTAGTTGGGAAAGTCGCAAGTAAATTATTTGTAACAATGTAGTTGAGAATTTTAGATGGTGTTTCAACAGATTGGAAATGTAATTTTAAATTTTTTAATTCATCACTTAATTCTACGGCGTTTACATCAGCCTCTTTTCTGACAGTGTCTTCTAATTTTAAGGATAAATCTGTACAGTGTTTTTTCATTGAATTATCGTCCATAATAGGAAATTCGAAAATCACTTTGAAATTGTCACTGTAACGTTGTAATTGTTCAAAAGGTTCCTGTATAGATACTTTGGCGGTATTCAAAATAGTAAAATAAAAATTAATCTTACAATTCAACTTTGGGTCAAGTATAGGCTCATCAGGGGTTTCATAATCAAATTGTCTTTTTTTTCGACGTGGACGAATTATATTAGTTGGGGGAAATTCCGTTGCTAGATCAAGTTCTTCTGTAGCAAGTATTTTCGCCTCTTCTATAAACGCTTCAAAACTGTGGTCATTTCTTTTCTGTTCGAAATAATCTACTAAATTTTTTAACGCATTTGAACAATCTTTTAGATTTGTATTCACACCTTGAAGCATCTTACTGACGGAATTAATTTTAGACAGAACATCATGCCAAATAATTACAGAACAAACGAATTTAAAGCTATTAATTTTTAAGGCCAATGCTTGGGCTTGTTGTTTGGTGTTAATGTCGCGTGATTTGTCATTTACAAGTTCTTCTAGACTATCATAAATTTTGTAATAGCTTTAATTCTACTTTCCCACCTAGTTGAGCTAACAGCTTTTAATGTGAAATTTGGTACATTAGTTTTAAGTTTCCATCTATATGGCGAAGAAGAAAAATATGTATATAATTCTTGTATAAGATTAAAGAACTCCGATGTTTGCAAGGTAACATTGGCAGAATCATTAACCACTAGATTTAGGGTATGAGCAGCACAAGGTACAAACATTGCTCGAGGATTGGTATTTAAAATTCGGCGTTGCAATCCTACATGTTTTCCGCGCATATTTGCACCATTATCATAACCCTGTCCACGCATATTGTAGATATCCATATTAAAATCTTTCAAAAGTTTTATTACAAAATCGTATAAACCCTCACCAGTCACACCAATAATAGGAAAAACTCCGAGAAAATGTTCACTAATTTTAATTTGTTTATTATCATCTATTATAACAAATCGAACAACGAATGAAATTTGTTCGGTATGACTTAAGTCTGGTGTTGAATCTAGAATAATTGAATAATATTTTGTTTTTGACAATAACTCCCTAATTTGTTCTCTGATTTTATTTGCTGTAAGTGAGATCAATTCATTTTGTAACCTATTTCCTAAATAATGAGGCATACGTTTATGTGAAATTTTACTGATTTGAATATTTTTTAGATGTTCCGAAAGAACTGCATCAAATTTTGCAAATGTTTCAACCGGCTTCAAAAAGTTTCCATTGTTTGATTCGAATAATTTATTGGATGACCCACGAAATGCTAAACACTGTCCTGCCAATAATAATATAATTGCAACAATACGTTCTAAAACATTACACCAATATTGTTGTTTCAAATTAAAAATACGTTGTTCTTGGTGATCGATTGTTGTGTAAGTACTCAATCTTTTTTCTAATTCAGTCCATAATTTATAATTTTGAATATGATCAGTTGATCGTTCGTGTCTGGATAAATTATTAGAAAGACGTTTCCAATCTGAAAAACCAGCATCTGTTAACTGAATATTTTTGGTCCCAAAAATTTTGCAACAAAAGCAATAAACGCAATTTAACTTAATGGAATAAATTGGCCACATACGAGGTATTTTTTCACCATTTGCTAATGTTCGTGTATAATAATGAACCGAAAAGCACCCTTGTTCTGTTAAAGGAAATGAAAAATTTTTTACTTGTGTAGGTCCCATTTTTACTAATACTTCAATTGTTGAATTATCAAGTGATTTAGGCCATGAAGCTGGATCTTCTAAACTCCCACTTTCAATGTCCTCTGGTTCTTCTGGAGTACAAGACTCTGCCGAAGTCGATGGAATCTGTGGCTCTATGGGGACGACTTGCTGATTGTCAGGCGTTGAAACAAAAGGATCTCCAGCCGTGCTTCCACTTTCTTCCTCTGCTCCAGGAGTTTTCAAAAATTGTTCTATGGAGCCCCGCAACTTCTCTTTTTCAGTTTCTTTAGACAGTTGTCTTTTTCTGTAAGCGGCTCCAGAGAGTCTTTTAGTTCGTCGTCGTTCCGAGCTTGACATCTGAATAAATTTAAAAAAGTTTTGTTTAAATTTACTTCTAGATTACAGTCTTAATAGACTATCAAAGCAGCTATTACGTGAAAATCATATAAATTAAAAAAACGTATGTCAATAGCTTACCTTTAATAACCAGGCTCTACAACACACGTTTTATTATGATGAAGTATGATAGAAGTAACTGAGTAATATAGTTCTTTAATCAGTACCACAATGTTTTATTTCCATATAAGGGCACAAAAATAACAATGGGTCTCAGTATTTTACACCTACATATTGCTTCCACCATTCACAAATGAACGCATTTTTTCGTCGGGTGATATTTATACCCTCGGTAAAATACGTCACCCGGGGATTTACTTGAATTAGTACGAACCAATTCGGGACTTCACAAGAAAGATTTGATATGATTTTACAGATTTCTATATTAGTTTTTTGTCGTATTTTGGACATTGGTTGATAGATGGTGCTAATTATTTGAAAGGGAAAAATGAAAACACAAATTATTGGCAATAGTTTCAAATTTATTATTGATTTTGTGTTAAAATATCTGTAATAAACGCAAAAAAAACAAAAATTGGGATTTCGACTAACAATAAAGTGGTGTTTGTTTTTTGTTCGTGGTTTGCATTTTTCAGAGATGTTTTATTCTCAAATTACTTATTTTTTTTTCATTTAAATTTGTATAAAATCGGTTTCGAGCGGCCACCCCTTGCAATCGGCCGCCTGCGTGATGGACACGCAACACCCCACCGACCGGTAGGAACGGCCCGAGTAGTAGTAATGTTAGTATTATAGGTATTTGTTTTGCCCAAAGCTAAGAGTTGGGGATTTATTATTTATCTAACATTTGTGATAGGTATTAAGTATGTATTTTTGGATTTTTTTACTTTTTGCAATTATATATTTTGTTTCTTTTATACGTATTTCTATGTATTTACCTATTTTTGATTTACATACACAAAACGAGTTAGTGATACAGGTATTTTTTCTAAACATTGTAGCACTTTGTTTAAATATAATAGTATTTCTTAGATGCGCATCAAGTGTTTCTTTTTTAGACCCTCTGAGAATTTAATTATCTTATCTCAATATCGAAGAAAATCTTGCCCCCCTCCTTCCCTGGGAAGTTTTCTAACGGCGCCCATGGTACATACATACTTTAATTACATAACTTTTTTCCTATTTAATCAAATTTGTATCTTTTATTGTTAACGAGATCCCTATACTGGCGCGCCTTCTCTTGGACACAATATATATAAAAATCGTTAATTGTAAAAGTCATATGATATCGGGACATTATTAAATAAATATTTATTGTAATCACTGGTATACTGGGTGACAATGAGACCAGGGCCATGCTTATATCCCCTTTATTTATCAATCGATATTGATAAAATTTGATACGGGGATACTAGACATAATTTTTGATTGCCCGAAAGATATAGTTAAAATGGTCAACTTCCGGTTTCACCAGAAGTGCCATCAACTCTCATTTTTTAAATGGTTCACCCTATATATTTTAGGTTTTTTGGAATGCACAGCTCAAATTACATAAGATACTTTTGCAAAATTTTCATTTTTTTAACAAAAAATTCTTTTTTTATTAATTTTATTTTTTCTCATAGAAGGCCGTTATTCTAGAAAATATGTTCTAAATAACTCTAGTAATCCATAATAATACATATTTTATTAATTTGATCAATAACAAATCGTTTACGAAAGAATAAAATTTGCTAAAGTGTTTTTTTAAGAAAAAGTCAGTTTTTTAAATGGCACCTACCAAGGGCCATCGTGCCATTAGATAGAAAATTTAATTACCAATCTAACGATATGTATCATGCACTAAGCAAATTTGGCAACACTGCCGTATGTAATTTGAATCGTAGATTCCGAAAAACAATAAAGGTACAGAACAACCCATTTAAAAAATCAAAGTTAAAGACATTTCCGGTGAAACCGGAAGTCGGCCATTTTGATTATATCTGTCTCTCAATTCAAAATTATGTTTATTATCTTTGCTACAAGTTTCATTCAAATCCGTTGATCAGTAAAAGAGATAGAGACATGGCCCTGATCTCATTGTCACCCGGTATATCGGATATATATCAACGCGATATATCGGCGAACCCTGCTTTCAATAATTATCTAACTCGAAAATTACTTTTGTGTAGGTACATTATAAAGGGTGTTTTTTTAGAGGCGGAGAACTTTAAATAGAAATAAAACAGAAAAATGTTTTTAATATCCATGAAATTGGCTTTATTTGAAAGATAATTTTATGGCATTACTGTTTGAATATGATTTCGGGTATGTGATCGCCGCGGCTGGCGCGTACATGACGTAATCTGGTGGTCCAAATTTCACACACTCTTCGCAGTAAATCAGGCTGTATTTCGGCAATAACGCGTCGAATGTTGGCTTCCAAGTGCTCAATTGTTTCTGGTTTATCGGCGTAGACATGCGACTTTACATATCCGTAAAGAAAATAATCTAATGGCGTCAAATCGCACAAACGAGGTGGCCAGTTAACAGATTCACGAAATGAATCTGTGCGATTTGACGCCATTAGATTATTTTCTTTAGGGATATGTAAAGTCGCATGTCTACACCGATAAACCGGAAACAATTGAGCACTTGGAAGCCAACATTCGACGCGTTATTGCCGAAATACAGCCTGATTTACTGCGAAGAGTGTGTGAAATTTGGACCACCAGATTACGTCATGTACGCGCCAGCCGCGGCGATTACATACCCGAAATCATATTCAAAGAGTAATGCTATAAAATTCTTTCAAATAAGGCCAATTTCATAGGTATTAAAAACATTTTTCTGTGTTTTATTTCCAATTTAAAGTTCTCCGCCTCTAAAAAACACCCTTTGCAATAATTGTTTACTATTTAGGTTAAAGATTTATCATTTGACTGTTGCACGTACTAACGCTCAATCGATGAACTTTAGGAGGTGGTGGTATTACAATATACCTACTCTAAGAAAACATTTATACGGATTAAGGAAATTAATGAAATTTTATTAAATTTGAGCTAGTATCAATCGAGGTCATGTTGAACAGCAACAAGAAAGGGTTATTTACTGTGTATACAGGTTGTTCCTAAAGTCATGGTAAAAAATAAACACGAATAGGTTATCGCTATATTGAAATAATGATATTCCGAAAGTATTTAAAAAATCAATAGGTACCTTTTCCGAGAATAATTTATTCAAGTTTCGCGCAAATAGTTACACACGCCAGTGGTTGGTAAAATACTTTAAAGTGAGGTAATTACGCAACTCTCAAGAATGAATTTGTTCAAATCGGATTTTCTTATCGCAAGAAAAGAAATATACGCCGCAGGTGTTTTGTGATTAAATGGACTATTTTTAAAACTGGATTTTCAATCAGTGTGGTGGTGTCTTTGACCAGTCAGTACGCGTTTAATAAAATTTTAGATAGATCTGTGTATGAACACCGAAAGTGTTGCGTTGACTTTGTGTAACCCTGCAAACTCGTAACTCGTTCAAGGTTTGCAAGAAAAGGTGGAAAGTGCGGCACACAGAATTCGGCAACTACCATTCTTGTTTGCAAATGTTGATCTTCAAATGGAGAGACGATTCCCGGCTTGTGTTGATCAAGGTGAGCATTTCGCAAAATTTACTATTTAATAAGAATACTTCTGCGAGACCGGTAAGTAATTTTGTCACTAATTTAATGAGAAGGACAGGGCAGCGTAGGCTTCTTTACATGACTGGCTGTTGGCGTTTCTAAATATACAGGGTGAGTTAAGATATCGGTACCCCCCTGTTCATATAATATTGATATTAGAAAAATAATTTGTTAACAAAAGATGTTCAGAATTATATGCTCTATATTATTGTACATTTATTTTATTTCATGGCCTACTGAGGTTTGAGCAGTGACATTCAACTTTTTTATTTTAAATGACACCCTGTATATTTTTTACATTTTTTCGGAAGAACTATCTTTTCTCTATACGGTGCTATAAAAATATTGTGGTGTTAGATCTGAAAATTACACCGTTAAACACGATTAAAGTTGAAAAATTTAGCAACTTCATCTAGTAGCCATCAAACAAAACAGTGAAAAAATTAGTTGTCACATTTTTTTGTGTTTTGACGTTTTCATAACTGAAAATCGAAATAATAAGTGCATTTACAATGACTAACCACGTTAATTTTTCAACAAACGACTTGGTACATACGATTCTAGAAATCGGTGAATCCAATTGTGTCATTAAGAGGGCTAGACGTTTGTATTTAGAAACATTTCCTGATAGAAGGCAACCAAGTAGAGAAGTTTTTCGAAAAACTAAGAAGATTTCGCGACACTGGATCCGTTCAATATCAGAAACGTCAGCAAATTAGATTTGTAATTAATGAAGACGTTGAAATAGATGTCTTAGGTGCAATAAACGTCAATCCACATATCAGTACGAGAAATTTGTCATCAGAAACAGGTATTAGCCAAACCGCAATTGTTCGTATTATCAAAAAACACAAATTTCATCCTTACCATTTGTGTCTGACGCAACAACTCACAGACGAGTTTTATTAAAAGGCCGCCGAAACGACTTTTTAAAAAACGTTTATTTTTATTTTACAATGAAATATAACATTGGAAGCACACAGCTTAGCTGCCAGACAATTTCTTACATCTAGCTACGAACTAACTGGAACTTATCTTAAAGGTGCATGCTACTTGTATATATATACTATGTCTAATCAGCTAAGATAAGCGTTATCTCTAAGAGGGAGCGTGAGACAGGAAGCCACGTGCGTTTAAGGTTGCAGACTTGCAGTTCACACAAAGAAGCTATTATTGTTCAAGGTTGCAAGCTTGAAGTTTTACACAGGGGGCCATTGTCTAGTCATAATATAACTCGTCCGCCGATAAAATGTTCAATAGCGGTATTCAAATATGCCTCTATTGAACTTACAAAAAAGAAAAGAAAATTAAACTTACGTATTTACGTTAACTGGTTCAAAATCTTTATTTAGAAATCTAATAAGTTTAATCTTCATTGTGTTCCTATTATAATATAAATACAATACAAAAATGATTAATATAAGAATAGTAAATAGCGTAAATATAATCGCAGACACACTTAAGTTATCGGATTTAGTATAATTAACAGGTTTTAACAAATTTTCATATTTATTAAGCTTGATTCGGTCCTCAACCAATTTCTGGGTGTCAACGGGTATCAAGTTAATCTTTGAAACATTTATGTGATTCGATTCAGGAATTATTAAGCTGTCAATGTTTGAAATTTTTAAATTAATAATTTCATTTGAGGTTCTTTTTACGGTGAACAACATGTGTTTTTGATTTATTGAAACAAGACAGTCTGAACTGAGGTGTAAGAGGTTAGTGCCAGATATTCCTTTTCTAAAATTCTGATTTTTACATTTGACGTCCAATATTGCTTCAGATGGGGAAGATATTAACCATGTCGCAGGATTTATTTGTGATATTTTGATCTCTGTTAAATTGAATAAATAAGGGATACATGTTTTATTTTTATTAAATGACAGAAGTTGTGTTTCGCACAATTTGTCGTTGGGGATTTCGAAGTAGTTATTTTGATTACAAAAGTAGGTATCTAAAGTTATAAGTTTACAATGACTTATTTCAACGGGAATGCTGCTTTTAACGTTGAATAATAAAGTACTATATGTAGGTATAATCATACGAAATTGATAATTTTGGATAAAAATCGGAAATGGTATTAATTGTATCATTTGATAATCGTTGGTTTTGGAAGTAAGAGGTATTTCGAATATAAATGTAATTCTGTTTTTAACTTGGTAAACTTTTGTAATGATAATTGACTCGTATAAATGTAAATACTGTAACTCTGCAGGATAGGGAATAGTTAAAGCTTTTTCTGATATGCTATTGAGATACGTCGAAATTTCATTTAGATTTTCAATTAAATCGTCATTATCAATTAATGTCATATGCATCTGTTGATTTTGGGCAAAAGTTAATGCATTTTCTAGTTCCAAACAAGTGTTAATAAGTAGTTGTAAAAATTGAATTGCTTCTAGCAAGACTGTTTTTAAGGAGTATGTAGCGAGATTTTTGCCTAATTCTTCATTTTGCAAAATTATTTTATTTATATTTCTATCTAATAATTCCTGGCTCTTTGCTATAACATTGATTACTGAAATGGAATCGTTTAAAGTTTTACTTTGTTCTAATGTCATTTTGAATTTTATTGCTTTCTTGTAATTTAGTAATCATTGATTCGTATCTGACTCCATCGTTGGCGTCGAGGTTGCCAGTTAAAAATTTGAAGGCGGATCCAAGTCCGTCGAAAAGTCCTCTCTTATTAATTTTGTGTTTGACATCAGGGAATAATTGATTTAGGAGTTTATCTGCTTTTTCAATATATTGTTTTAATATTATGAGTAAATTGTTATGATTAATGGTAACATCATCAATCCTTTTAAATTTTGTATATTCAATAACATAACTTTTATTTTCGAGTAAGGGTATTACTTTCATTAAATTAGTTCTAAGTGTGTCATAACTAACAAATATAGGAGTATAGTCTACATTTCTAATAAGCGTCAATTCGCTTTGTTTAAGCACTACGTTTCCTAAGTTTAAGGGATATAATCCAGGATTATCTTTTAAATTCTTAATAATAATATCGCTCTGTATAACTGGTGAGTCAGCAGGGTACAGGCGATGAAGAGGGTAGTAATCCTGAAAAAAAGGGAGAGCAATAATTCCTTTTAGTCAGGGTGTTTTATATTTCCATTTTTTTTTAAATTAGATTTAATTTTGAATTTCAACTTTACTTCTGAAATTTGTTTTAACATATACTTTTTCATTTAATTGGAATGTTTGATTTTTCCGAATTGGTTTTAATTTTAAATTTCATCTTTACTTCTGAGATTTGTTTTGTTCAGGTACATCCGTCAATAGTCGATAGTGTTCAATTATTGTCGAATGTAGTCGTTCAATTGGGGAGTTAGATTGATGGTGATGTGGGGTTGTCGTATGCAACTGGATTTTATGTAAAGCTATGAAGTTTTTAAAAATATTTTTGTTAAATTCTCCATCAGCTATAATGATATTTGGTGTAGTAAAAGTACACATATAATTAAGTAGTTGTTCAATGACGTCTGTTAAATTTCGAGATTTAATATAGTATGCTTGGGCGAATTTGGAAAATGAATCTATTATTGTTAAATAGCTTCTCTTGCCTATCTGAAAAATATCCAAGTGTATAGTATGGAATGGTTGGTTTTGTGTAGGAGTAAGCTGTAAAGGCTGCTTAATCGGGTTTCTATTGTACTTTTGCGTTTTACAAATATGACAATTATTAATATAGTCGGTGACATCTTTATTAATTGATTTCCAATAATATTTTCTTTTTATATGTTCAATTGTTTCATTGATACCACGGTGATTGGTTTTGCCTAGATGGTAATTTTGGATTTGATATTGACGATCTTGTGGATTTAGAACGTAAGTCACTTGTGACATACATCGATGAAATTTGGGTGTGTTATCGTTAATTATGTCTTGCAGAAAATTAGAAAAATCTAAACAAAGTTCCTCGTTAGGAAAATAACAATGGTAATGTGTTCTAGGTTCACAATGTTCAATTAATAACCTGTTGAATACGTCAATTTTATTTGTATTATTTAGGGATACAGAATAATGTGTAATTCCGTCGTATTTAGTGATTCCGATATCTCGTGGTAGTTGAGAAATTACAAATTCAATTTGGTTTTTAAATTGTTGTAAAGGTTTTTCTTTGTTTTCCTTTAGCAATATCAATTATAAAGGTATGTTGCTGTGAACATTTAGTTTTAACGCGAGAAATATTGTGATTATTAAAATTGTAAATACCAGCATAATACGAGCTTAGGTCTTGTTTGTTTGTTAAGTATAATTTTTATTTGAGTTTTTTCTGATTTAAATAATTTTAGTCTTAAGTTTTTTCTTAAGATGTTATTTTTTTAAAATACTTTTGATACTTGAAGTTACTGATTTATTTATTAGAATTTATTTGCAACTAGCTGAAACCCGCGGCATATGCCGCACTTAAAATGTAGGACGGATTTAATAACTTTTGTTTCACTAAATAAAGTTTTAAAAACACGCTAGAGATTGGCAGTAAGGAAAAGTTAAAAAATATATATTTTTAAATGGAAAGTCTCTGGAAAGGAAACGCTCGCCTCTGGAAAGCGTTTTATGGACATTTTTGGATAGCCTCCGGGCAACTTTCTTTCATATTGGATACCGCCAATACTGTTGAATTGAATAGTGTCTTCTTTTTTCTGTTCAGTATTAAATGGTACATGCAGGGGTGCCAGATCTCACGATTTATCGTGAGTTCTCACGATTTCATTGCAAATCTCACGATAAGGACTATTTATCTCACGATTTTTGTATCAATTCTAATTAAAATAATTGTATAAAAAATTGTAACACTAAATGATTAAATAGAAAAAAATGTGTGTTAGTCTTAATACATGATTTAATGTATGCTGTCACTGATTTTATCATTTCCCGCATTATCATCAAATACTGCTGCTATCTATGGTTCACATAAAGAAGTCGCAAGTTGCGGTTGAAAGCGGATTTAAATGTTCTTTCAAGAAATAGGTATTTACATAATTTCAAGATAAGCACAGATTTAATTTTAAAAAATTAATAGTCAAGTACTTTATCCCTCCAAACCAGTCATCCCGGACACAGATTCTTCAGATTGTGAGTAGTCGAACAATTTTTTTTCTGTATACATACTTAGGTCTATGTATATGTACTATATTCTATGTAGCCATATTTTTATTTTTAGAATTCATGTCTTATTTCTATAATAAAATATTTAGTTCATTTAACATTTACTTTATATTAATTTAATTTTTTTATTTATGGCAATTATTTAAAATGTTTATAATTCTCTTGCAGTCATTTATGTATGTACAACCTATGTACTCAATGTTTAATAAATCTGCAGCATATATTCCATATTTTATTAATTTTAAAATAGCTTTTTTTTAAATTTGCATCCATAGTTTCAAATCTCATCCATTTCCGAAATCTCACGATTTTTTCCGACGAAGTTAACGAATTCAGCTTGACACGATCTGGCACCCCTGGGTACATGGTACAGTACAGGCAAGCATGAAAGATAAGTGATACAATGTTGAGGTAAGATAAATTTTAGCTTAAAAAGTATAATTATTTAAAATACTGATTGCTGCTTCAGATGGATTCTAAGTAGTAACGAATATATACTAAGTATATATTTTTACTTTGTAGATCTTCTTCGATGAAGACAAAAACATAACCTCAACTTCTTGCACATGTCCTCGTGGACAAGTTTCATGTCATCATGTTGCTGCACTGGCACTATTTGCCCATTATAATATATCAGTTACAGACCAGGCATGTAGCTACCTCGTGGGAAGGCTTATTCCAGCTTCGTACTTTTAGCTGACCTCAGTGCTTCGCACCTCGGTTGACTAACCCAGCGCTCAGTATGGCGCTCATCCCAGCTTGGAAAGCAATACACATATAGTAAAATCACGGAACCAAACTGTGCATGTCATCAAATATTTAGTTATTAATTTATAGTTACTGTTTGATGACGCGCACCGTTTGGTTCCGTGATTTACCTATAGTTAATCATATTTATTGTAACTATAGGTAAATCACGGAATCAAACGGTAACTTTAAATGAATAACTAAATATTTGATGACGTTCGTCGTTTGTTTCCGTGATATTGCTGTACTATTAATAAGAAATGTTTTATTAGATAGCAGTTAGAGCAATATTTTTGTAAATACTTTTATTTATTAACTTGTTAAGTTTTGTAATTAACTTGTTAAGTTTTGTAATTAACAAAACAAATATTTGAGTAAATTTAAACTAACATTTATAGTAATGTACAACTATACAATAAGAAAAAATGTCTTATTTAAATAAATAACCAGTTGTTAATTAACACTCTATTTCTATATACTGATAGGTTGTAAATCTGTATAGGCTGCAGCATTATTTACTTTGGGGAAAGGAATCACAATTGCATTTTTCCAACATTTTGGAAAAACATTTTCTGATAAACAGCAGTTCAGTATATGAGTAATAAACGGTAATATGTATGGACAACACAGTTTAATCATATTGATGGTTATACCGTCTATACCCCCTGCATTACTTTTTACACTTCTAATTAAATTTTGTACTTCCTCAACGTCAACAGTCGTGAAAGAAAGTTTTTCTGATGTAAGTTCGTTATTACGATAAAAATCTAGAAGCATTTGATCAGGAGTGCTGTGAGGTATAGAGTCTACAGAAAAATCATTTACTTCTTGTACATTACTGAGTGTTTCCGGAATAGAATTTTGTTTTTTAATGTTTATATTTATTAAATTTAGCTCCTTCCAAATAGCATTTGTGCCTCCAATCCCAACTTTATGCTCGAAGTAAGCTTTCTTTTCATTTTGAATTGCAAGATTGGTAAAATTCCGCAAACTTTTATAATATTCCCAGTGCCCAGGGTTCTTAGATTGTTTATATTTTGATTTTGTCTTATTTTTAAGATTTATCAGTAACTGAACATTATCAGTAAACCAAGGTGCTGGTTTGTTCTTCATTTTAACGGTTATCCACGGGGCATGCAAGTCAAAAATGGATGTAATATAATAATTTAAAATGTTTAATTTAGCATCAATATCCCGCTCATAAAACAATTGATGTAGAGGTAACTTCTGTAGGTCACAGTAAGTCATTAAAATTAAAATATTTAAAATTCCGAAATGTGCGTATAATAGGACTTAGTTTGACGAACTCACCAGTTGATATTTTGCAAAAAACTGTCTCATGATCGGATAACTCATTTTCACACACCCCTGTTTTACTAATGCAGCTGGTATCCGATGTAATTATGAGATCTATCAAAGTAATGCTATTTCCAGATATTCGAGTAGGCTCTGTAATAATTTGTTTTAAACATAATGTATTTAACATATAATTTAAGTATTGCGTAACCGAACCAGAAAAATCCAACACGTTTATATTAAAATCACCCAAACAAATAACCCTATCTGAAGCCTCAGTATACAAACAAATGGATTCTTCAACCTCATCTACAAAAACTATATAATTAAATTGAGGTGGTTTATACACAACCCCGAAAACATAACTTTCATTATTGATTTTTAATGACAGCCACAATTGCTCAATATTATCATTTGTTTGAATAATTTTTACATTCAAGTGATTATTTACATAAATTGCAACTCCACCCCCTCGAGCGTCTCGATCTTTCCGGAAAATGTTATATTTCGAATGAGAAAGGGTAATATCAGATTTTAACCACGTTTCTGATAATGCTAAAATATCATATCCCTTTTGTTCAAGTAAATAGTTTATGGTATAAGTTTTTTAATGCTGCGGCGCACAAATTTTATAATAATTGGACGGTGAGTTCCCTCTTTCGATCCAAGGCGATGGCAGATGTCGATATCATTTTCGGCAAGGTTAATACCTAACTTTTCGTGGCATAAATTGCGCACTACTTCACTGGTATTTTCATTCGGTTTTTGCGGAACGCCGAATATTCTTAAACTATTTACACGGCTGTATTGTTCATGTGCGTTCATTGTATCTTCCGTTTCGGCTTTCAGTTTTTCGAGTTGCATTTCCAAAGATGAGATTTTGTGCTCGTACTTTTCCACTATTTTAGCAACCTCGGTTTCCAGGGAAGCGTTGATGATCGAAGTAAGCTTCTTTGTTAATGCATCGAAATCTAACAGTTTTTCAACTACCCTCTCTGCAATCGCTTCGACATCAATAGCTTATACTTCAAAGTGACCCTGCAGAAGAGAGAAGCAATAAGATTGTACGTACAAGTTTATTCAAAACTACTTACATCACATAACCGTGAAGAATCAGTGGGAGTCCAATTTAGACCATTGTTGCAAATTTTTGGGAAATCTGAACAACGCTAATGCCTTACCTTGCTTTGTACTACAATTATCTGATGCACAGTAGACCATTTAACAGAATTAATACTTGTAGCAACTGCTAGAAGAAACGAAAGGCGACGCATACAAATTTTCAGAAATATAGGTTATGTTGTTAAGTAAGATGTAACGGACACGCCTTTATAGCGTTTGAGTACGGCTTAGGTTGTGGGAACGTTCAATAAGCAGATATGAAAATTAACCAAAGTGGACTTGCCTTCGAAGCTGAGTCAATAGTTTTAAAAAACACAACAAATATGCATAATAAATAATTGTTTTCTGTGATAATATCGCTATTAAAAGTTGAGGGAAGTTTGTTTACAAAAATCCGAAAATAGAAATGGTGGAACGCAACCATAGTACTTTTAGTTGTGTAAACACGGCTTTTAGTCTTCTGCATTATTATAAGTGATACTCAAAGTTTTTCAAAAATTCAGGGGTGTGTACAATCTTATTTTCTTTTTTTTTAAACATACGGTTAAAAATTTAGTTATTTTGGTAAAGTCTTTGATAAATGTTCTTTAATAGACTATTTGGTTAAAAATGATTTTATTTCGATTTTTAGGTGCTGGGAAATTTTGATTGTTGAATTTTTAGATGAATCTGATTTTATTCCTTCTAAAGTAGCTATATGATCTAAATATTTTACAGATTTATGTTTAAAATATTAAATCTTGAGTTGACTTTTCGTCAGTTTTGAAATTATAAGTGCATTAGCTTTAGTCTTAAATTGTTTTTTTTTTAAATTAATTACCTGAAATACTTTTAATGTTTGGAGTTTTTATATTAAAGTTGTTAAGTCTGATAGACTGATTTTTGTTGAGTTCATAATTTTTATTTTTATAAGATTAAGGATTATAAATATTAATTTCTTGTATTTCGTTTAAAGTATTAATTACGCTTGTTTTAAATTGATTATTGTATGATTTCAATTGCTGAAGGCATGACTAATTTTTCATTAAATTTTAATTTTGGAGTTATTTTAGTTCCATTTTTTTTATGCTGATAAATTTTACGAAAAGTTCTGTAAACAGGGTTAACTGTAGGTTTTGTTGAGAAAAGGAAAAATCTTAATTTTTTTAGGTTTGGAAAAATTACATTAGTTTCACTTTTTTTGTTTAGTTTTTACGGGTTGTAATAAAATGGTATCGTAGCTCTTTCTGTCTGAATATGCATCCATTTATAATCTATTCGTGCGGATAATTTTGAAAATAAGTCGGATCCAATAAGTCCTATATAGTCTTGGTTAAAATTATATAAATAACATGCATGTGTTCCGTTTTCATAAAAAAGACTAGGAATGGGTAAATCTGCAATTAAGTTATGTTGAGAAATTCCATGAGATGTAATTATCTCGAATTCTGTTTCATAAATATAATTTGGAAAATGTTGTACAAATTCTGGAGAAATTATTGTTTGTGAGCTACCTGTATCAATTAATAATTTATCGCCGGTGGCAGGAACTATAATATACGGAAGATCTGATTTTGAATTTATATTAAAAGTTAAAATATGCTTTTCCGAGGCTCTTAATGAAAATTTACGGTATCGCTTGGATTTGGAAATTCATAATAATCTGATGTAATGTCCAAGTCTTGGGGTTCATTTTGAAAATATAGGTTTGATTGGTTGTATTCTGGATTTTCTTGAGAATTTTCGAATAAATTTTCAGTGAAGTTTTTATTTTCTTCAGGGGAGTTTTCGAATAAATTTTCTGTTAGATTTTCATGATCAACAGGGGAATTTTCTTGTTGAACATTACTGTGATAAAATACTTGATTAAAATTTCTATTAACGTTTTGAGAATTTGCTCGATATTTATTAGGGAAATGTGATTGTTGAGTAGCTGGTCTTTTTATAGTGCTAAAGTCCATAGGTTCTGGTTTATTTGTTGGTGAAAAATTTGGTTTTGGTGCAAATGCATTAAAGCTTGAATTTTGAGTTATTCTAGAATTATTAGGATTGTTAGAAATTCGTTGGACTTTTAAAATAGTTGGGATTTTGATTAAAATTACTTTTAGGATCTTGGTTAAAATTACTTCGATTTTGTTGGAATGGTCTTTGCATGAAATTTGGGTTATTAAATTTAGGTTGATACGAATTTCGTGTTTGAATATTGGAGGTTAAATATGGTTTATTTAATTTCTGACTTGTATTTGAAAATTGTTTATTATTCTGATTATGATTTTGATTTTGAGAATATCTGATATCAATTTCTTCTTTTACTATGCTTAAGGCTTGTTCTAGTGAAGTTGGATTTCTACTTCTTACAAAGCTTCCTAAATTTTCATTTAGTCCACTTGTAAAGGTGCGAAGTGCTAAGTCTTTGTTAGCCTTTAATTTATAAGTGATAATGTCTTTTGATTCTTGACTCAGAGAAACTTTTGAATTATAAATAGCCAAATGGGTTCTAACTTTATTGAAAAATTCTATGGGAGAGTCTTTATTCTGTTTTAATGTGGTTAAATCAATTAAAAGATTCAATTCTGACCTTTGGTCGCCAAAATTTTCAATTAAGACATTTTTTAAGTCTTTCCAAGTATCATACTGGTAACCTGTAATTACTTCTAACGCTTGACCTTTTAATTTATTCCTTATCGAATTTAAAATTATTTGGTTGACATAATCATTTGAATTTTCCGTGCAAAATTTAGTTGCAATGATCTCTGCGGATCTGATAAATTCCGATAGAGTGGCTTGATTACCATCATATGTGGGAATTTCATTTAGTAAAGCTACGTTAAAATGTGGGGGAAACAATGATGCGTTTTGGTCAACCATATTTGGGTTGCTAATGTTGTTACAATTATTTAAAAATAAAATTTTAGGGATAGAATGCCTTGGTGAGCGTGATCTATCTCGTGACATAAAATTTTACAATTGTTTAAAAATAACAGAATATAGAAGAATTGGGCAGACAACGAGGAAAGACGAAGGAAGAGATGAGAAGATTACCAATGGACCGGAAAGAATAAAAAAATGGATAGAAAATAATTAGGATCAATTTTCCGACACCCGATGGGTATATGGATACAAAGGAAGAAGAAGAAGAAGAAATGACACATGAACAGAACCGTTATGTTTATTTTGTTGTATAATCTATAGTCTATACAACTTTGCGGTCTGGACTGCATGTTTTGATATAGTACAACTGGAGAAATGTTGAAAATATAGTGTTGTAAAACCTTTCATGTACTTAATTAAAAATGTCTTCAAATTAAAAATGCCTTTAATTCCAGAATTACTAAAACTGGCTACATACGTAAAAATTATTTGTTTAAATATGGCAACTTTGTATTTGCAGATGTTTTCTAACTCAAATGCACTTGGAAACTATAACCTCAAATGTAATGTAAACTTTTCAACAAAACAAAGTAATTTTACACAGCTAAATTGGAGAAACCTCCTTGGCCGACCTTCATGCAATATATGTGTGAACAGGGCTTACATTATACAAGTATGTATACATACAATTAAAAAATATTACAAAAATATTTAAAAAACAAAATGAATAATATCTATTAATAATACGGTAACCTACTTATTTATAGCAGGTGGTATATTTTATAAGTGTTACGTGTTGATCGAGAGTAATGACGCGGTGTAGATAGGATATGGCAAACTATTATCAACCATATAATTACGCTTATGTAGTGTTTCGGTTCGCTGAAAATAATTCGGTAAATTGTTACTCCTCTGGAGGTGTTAATATCAAGCGTCTTACTTGCCTAGTTTAGAAAATATTAAGGAAGTCAGAGATTTATTTATTTTTAAGTCGATAATTTTTGTTAGTGATAAATCTGAAAAATTATTAGTTTTCAATGAAAATTCTTCATGATTGTGATGAAAACTGAGTTTCTTCTTCTCTCCAAGTGTCAAATTTTATATTATTATCATCTTCATAATGTAGACATTCAAATCTGCCAACACTGCTGCAGAATACGTACATGTGCTCGGGTGCCTTGCACCCCGCGCTTACGACGGCTCCCATTGGCTATTATCTAAAATTCGAAGAATTGCAAGCTGACCCTGAAACCGCATTGGCGTCTTCGAGAGGGATAAACGCTGTAATCGATAAATGGTGGGGATTCGGGAAGGCAGTAGCAGTATCAGCCTACTTCTACCAGTAGTTTGCGTGGGTACCTTTTTGACGAAGGTACGATTATATGGTACCGGGGCACGGTGAGTTAAAAATATTAACATTTCAAACTCGAGTGATTTAATGAAGTGAAGTGGTTTGTTATGCTGGTACATTCTGTGTTCACACAGGAGTGGAATGTTCCACAGGATTGCTATTCCTCATCACAGATATATGGGGTGAGTTTTTGTTTTTGTTTTATCAGTGATGACCTTATTTCACTGATCGTCAAATTTTAAAGGTCTGAGACATCGTATAACATTAATAGAATTAGTAATTTAGTCAAAAAGCTTTTAGAACGTTACCAATAGTTTCCAAGTGTTGCCATAATGTGATGCTCAAGCGGTAGGCCCAGGGCAAATTTTATTTCAGCACACCTGCTCGCGATCAGACAGTTTTTTGTGATGTCATATAGTCTGCAATTTTTTGTCTTTTGTTAATAAAGGTCCATTGAATCAGAAAATGATATGCATGTAAACTGAATATATCTAGGGAAAACTAATAGATGGATTTTGAAGTTTAATTGAAATGTGGCTTATTAGACGCCGTCGTCGAACGGTCCCCCCCCCCTCCAGTAAAATCCACCTCATAAAACCCGGGGGTTTTAGACTAAATATGGGTTTCTTTCAAAAATTGACATGGGAAAGTATTTTAAAGCTGTAAGTGGTATCAAATTTTCTTCCATTAATAATAATTTCAATCATTTAGTAAATTATGATTTTTTCAAACTGGAGATTTTTGCGGAAATGGCCGTTCGTGTTTTTTGAACCAGAAAAAGTGGTTTTCCAAGTGATGTCGGTCAGTCTGTTAGCCTGAGTCGATCAGCCTGTTTACGTCCGGTCTACAGCCCAGACGGTGTAATAATGTATCAGCTTGAAAATTGATCATTTCTGATATAAATTCAGAGATCGCAGTAATTGATCATTTCTGATATAAATTCAGAGATCGCAGTAACAACTGTCGCTTGTTATAAATAGATCACTTTATTTTTTGAGATCACATAATGAAAATTATTGTTACCATTTTTCTTGGCATAGTTACGAGGTGCATCTACACCAGTGATTCCCGAAGTGGGCGATACCGCTTCTGGGGGGCGCTGGAACGATCCAGGGGGGCAATAGTAGCCTCGGGTGCATTTGGGGGGCGGTGAAAGCTTAAAGAAGGAATATAAGATAAGATTTAGAAAAACCGTTGGTACATATTTCATCTGCTGTGGAACATAGTGTAACATTATTTTCCAAATAAACACACAAAATGCAAGTTACAGATTTATTTATCCCATAAAGGCTATTTACCATTATTAATTGTTTTTATTCTTCTTCATACCATTTGTTACTTTATTTATTCAGTCTGTTTATTAACATTCGTTTATTCTCAGTTTCTTTAATATTACCATATCACATCCTTTAATACACCATCCAAAAGGTAAATACCATTATAATAAAGGGTTTTTATTTTTCAAATTTGCTTTTACTCAAAATACAGGTTACAAATACAGAAAAGAATTGCTTATTTGAAAAATATCATTTTCTCTAGCAATAATAATAATTTATACCAAATTTCGATATGATATACTTTATTATAACATTTCATAATCGACTTTTTCAGATAATTAATTGAGTTTGGCTTTCACTTTAGTTATTCCGATTGTCAGTTAAAACAAATTAAAATGTAAGCTCTGATGTTACCAAACGACTATCCCAACTAAATCAACTTATATGCTCGAACCTTTTTAATAAACTATTCACAATTTAACAGTAAATGTATCTAATGTATCATTCATTACTCAATTCTCAAATATTTATGTTGTACTTTAATGTATAAATTCCCCCTTGTACTTTTTAATTGCTAATTAATTTATTCTTTCAAAATAATTTCCTACCTAGAAATACTGTTATAGATAATTTGAGTCTCTAGAAGCAACCACTACAATATCTTTCTGTTTGTTCGCTTAAAGAATGTAGATTTCCAGGGGACGCTGAGTAATTTTTTTTCTGAAAAGGGGGCGGTAAGCCAAATAAGTTTGGGAACCATTGATCTACACCTTCGTCAAAAGAGCTGTTTGAGAACTTCAAGCTCGACTGTGGTAAAAAAATATCAATGCCCGAAATTGGGCAAGGTTCGTTTTATCAGGATTTCATTCACCTGTGGACGGTTTTACATGAGAAACTCCCGAAACGTTGTAAACGCTCGTGACAGTGGAAAAAGTCCGATAAAACATATAATAGACCGACCACTGTCAAAAAATCTCGCAAAAAATGACATCATTCAGAGAAGATTCCAGTGAGTTTTGGTTAAAATGCGTCAACCAGAAGTGGTACTTTATTTAATTTTTTTCGTATTGCGGAGACATTTTATTATTGCTTAATAAAAATTAAATTTCATGGAACAAGATCATATGGTATGCAATTTTCTACAATTTTCTGGTAATTCTTTTGTATAAACATAGAGTATAGTTTATATATTACGTAATTGTCTACAGGGTGTAGAAATGCTTTACGCACCATAGGGATTTCAATCTTCATATGAAAATATTTGCTTCCCTAATTATTTTAGAGCAAACTTGTATTGAAGTTTTTTGTAGAGAAAAAAATTCTGTATCCATTTATGCCAGCATTTGTCATTTTACATTTCGGAAAACCGAAAATTTCAAGAAAAAAAGGTGTTACCATTTTTAGACAAATCAGTGGTGCCTTGAAATTACTAAATCATCCCAAAGCATCAACAAATTAGTTTGCTGTTTATTTGTTTGCAGATGTCAAATGTAACGGCAACCAAATAAACAGCAAACTAATTTGTTAATGCTTTTGAGATGGTTTAGTAATTTCAAGGCACCGCTGATTTGTCTAAAAATGGTATTTTATTTCTTTAAATTTTAGGTTTTCCGAAATGTAAAATCACAAATTCTGGCGTAAATGGATACAGAATTTTTTTCTCTACAAAAAGCTTCAATACAAGTTTGCTCTAAAATAATGAGGGAAGCAAATATTTTCATATGAAGAAATTACCATTGAAATCCCTATGGTGCGTAAAGCATTTCTACACCCTGTATATAAGTTTTGTCAAAAACTGTTGTTTTTTTGTAAGATAGTTTATGAAAGACTCCTAAATTTTTATATATTACAAAAATCATTGGTATAATTTTTAAACGGTTTTAATATTACGTAATTAACTATCACTTTTGTCAAAGTTTTATTTTCAAGAGGTGTATGTTTTAAATTTGCAAAATCAAGTTTTTACAAGCAGTAAAAGAAAATTGTGTGATGACCACATTTAATTTTCTATACTGGGAAGCAAAACAATTTGATAAACCTACTCGTACGTGTAACACCATTTACTTTATTTACATGTATAAAGAATGTTTACTTCTATTTGTAGGTAAAGTACCTTTTACTTGGCAATTAAAATTAATATTCATTGGTTTTTACATAACATACCTAAATGCAAGAAACAGTAAATTTATCTAAAACCCAAAAAACCCGCAAAAACCCAGTGGGCAGATAATTTCTGTAAAAAACCGGGTTTTTGCCAACCCTGACCTGTAGTATTAAATTAAGGTAAAGAATACCTGGGAGCTATTGCCATTTCAATGATTTTATTATTGTCGATTGTAAATAGTAACTATTTTAATGTGCTCTTAAGTTTTTCGTTGAGAATCAAGTGCACAATTAAACAGCAAATGAATATTATATTATAATAATAGTGAGACCCACGTTTTAAATCATTCCATGTCCAATTTCAATTTCTATTTGAAAAAAGTGTTAGAGGCACATTATCTGAATTTTTCGAAACAATTATTTGCCTCTACTTCGGCACAGGGGCGGCAGGTTTTGAATTTTTCTATGGGTGCCAAAAAAAGTAATTTGTGTATCTACCCATATCCATTAATAATAGTACCTACTGTTGCATTTATCCCAACTAAACAATTAATAATGTGAATACAACACGTAAAATATATGTATATTTTTTTGTCAATTTAAATAAAAAACAACTAAACAACAAAGACCAACAAGAGCTTAAATTACATATGTATGTATGTAATATACAAATAAACTGAAATAACAACAAAAACGGAAACCATGCAAAACCAAACCAAGAGTTATTAAAATAAAATTTTAAAAAAGATAAATCATTATTTACTAAATATTTCTAAATAAAACGTGTTTCTTCGAACTTCAGTGCGACTTATAAACTCATCTGCAAGACGGTTTATGTCGAGGTTAAACATTCTTCCTTTGTATGCATGAAGCATTGCGGTGTTATTCAGACGCTTTTGGCACATCGTCGATCTTAGATATGTTTTAAGCCGACGCAAGTTCGAAAATGATCGTTCGCAAGTATAAGAAGTTACAGGTATTGTATGTACCATTTTTAAGAATTTATGAAATTCGGACAATACTGGCAGGTTTGAACACTCACCAAATGAAGCTGCAGAGAAAATATCGTTCAGATTATTGACATTGACGTTTTTCTGTTTTACAATGGCAAGAAACATTCCTATGCAGAATAAGACGTTCGCGATTAAAATCATCAACGTAAAATTCTAACACATCAACGCAAATGTTTCTACTTTGCTCAAGTGTTGTTTTGTTTTTGAGGCAAATCTAGCATCAATTCCATTGATACACGATCTATAATTTCAAAATATACTTTTCCGAAGAAGTATTTTTCACATTCGAATATGTTATATCTTCTGGGCATTCGTCTTACACATTGAAGTTGGGGCTTTTCTAGGTCCAGATGGTTTGCTTGTGAAATTATTTCATTCCACAAGATCTTGAGCTTACTGTCGTCTCTCATATCTTTCAAATTTGGCAGTATATCGTTTATGCTACTTTCGATTTTCTTAAAGTTGAGTTGAATGCCTTGTAAAGCTTTATTTAGTACTTCTTTTTTTCTAATGTGTATTCGATATTTCAGTAGAAACAACGATTCGAATTGAAGGAGTTCTTTCAGATGTCCTTATCTTTGCTCCAACTTCATCTTTTGAATTGTCACTCAGTTCTTGAAGAAATGAAAGGAATACTTCATAGTTCTCCATTAAGGAGAGCGACTTAATATGAACACACCACCTTGTTGGACAGAAGTTCATATTATACAACTTGCAGTCCCAGAGTGTTTTGAATTTTTTATTTTATACGTATGGGTGCAATGCACCCATATAGATGACTTCTATGGGTTCACTGGCCCCGATGTACCCATATAGATTACTTCTATGGGTTCACTGGCCCCGATGCACCCACGTACTTTCCGCCCCTGCTTCTGCAGGAAGTGGTCTTGCTACAAAGACAATTAGTGTATTTTACACAGGATAGTGCTCTACCACGTTTGGCCGGAGAGGTCAAGGGATTAGTACTCAAACTACTTTTATTGGCTATTCAAATATAGCTGCTTACTTAAATGAATTAAGGCAAGTAAATAAACGATGTAAACTTAATTATTAGCCTACTTTATATCTTTCACAGTTAAGCGCAACTTTCTGTTCGATTTTCTCGAAAATTGCTTCTCTCGGCGGTTCCAAAGTGCTTTTTTTATGTAAAAGTGTGTACTTTGAGTTATGATACATAAATTACTTTTCTCAACCTAATACCAAATGCCACCAAATTAATCGAATAATAACCCTGCTTTTCTATTACAATCTCTCTCAATGCTGTATCTCCCTTATAAGAGGCAATTTGGGGCTAATAAATATTCTCTCAAACGTTGCTTATTTTGCTCAATATAATCACACTTCGAAATTGAACAGTATGGTTTTACACCTTGCATAGTTTTCTTGGTCTTCCAACCTACACACGTAACGATGTAGAAATGTCACTATTGATTACCCTTATATTATCTTAAAGGTTCCTTGTGGTAACTAATACATTACATTTCAATCTCGGCTTAGACTGCTTCGTCTTAATAGTAAACGTGGTATGAATAAATAATTACATTTGGTAATCATTTTTTTATTGCTAATAGAATATAAATAACACTTAAATTTTTCTGTTTAAAATTTTTCTGTTTAATGCAATTGCGGTGTAGTAGTGATATGGTTGTAATTCTTTGGCAATCTATTTAAACGAAAAATATAAACACGGTTTCACTGCCCACTGTAATATTCTATGTGTCGAATAGCATAAAAAGGACTTTCTCATCTCCCAAAAAAAGTACATATTAAGGAATTTAGGTATTTATTATTTGCATAAACTAACAATGCCTTTGCCATTACATGCAGGTATGAAGATTTAATCTACATTAAGGATTATTAATACTGCTGTAAATAGCATAACCCTAAGAAGATAATAAGATACTTAGATTTTGCTAAAGACAAAGCTTTAGAACTAATTGCAGGAGTTTCCAAAATATAAACCTCAACCTTGTCGAATAAAATCCGGTTGCTCTTTACGTACATCAAGTAAAATCAGCATTAAAGAAAGCTGCTTACAATTGCTTATATTTTTTGAGACGTTTGGGGAACGAGAACAATGGGTTATCAGTAAAGCTGATAATTATATGCACTCAAATATACGAAAATATGCTTTAATTATTTCGTAGGAGTATATTTATTTCGCCAATTTTTATTCAACCTTTGACTGTATAAACATGGACTACGGCAACTTCACGTTTTAAGCCCAACATAAAAATGAGGCTCCCCAAACCCCGCCAGACTATTATTCACCCAACACTCGAAGTTCGACTCTTGAAATGCATTCTATGTTGGCTGCAGTGTTGCCAGATCGAAGAAGGATTATTATCGTACAACAGTAGTAAAAATTATCGTACATTATCGTACATTTTATCGTATTATAATATTTTGGATCGTACATAGGAAAAAGTATAACTACAAGAACGAAAATTAAAATATAATATTTAATGAACACAAATTATAAACACTCAAGTTTAGAGCAACAGAACTAAATAAAACATTAAATAATACAATATCTATTCAATTGCCTCTGTTACACCTTCAAATCGGATTTCGTCTTCTTCTTCTTCGTCCTCCTCTTCCTCTTTCCCCATTGCTTCAGTTTCTCGACGTTTACTGGTATATAATTTGGCAGACGTCATAGATTGTATCATTTTCTGAGTTGGTTGAAAATTAACGCAACCATTTTCTAGGTTTACATGCTGCGATGAAAGTAAAATTCCATTTAATGTACTGGTTATTAGTCTATTCCGTGCCTTTGTTTTTATTAAATTAACTTTTGAAAATATCCGTTCGCAACTGGCACTTGAATGAGGTAGTGATAACACATTCAAGGCAAATTTGCTCAGATCTGGAAAACGTAGTTCCCCGTCAAAACCAGTTTACGGTAAATCAATAACATTTTTTAAATTTCGCCATTGATCGTCTATCCGTTGTAAATCGTGTGTATTTCTAGGATCACAAATAAGAGGAACGTTGGCCATTAAAGGTAGTAAAGAATCACATTTTGTAATATTAGCTTTGCTTAAAAGTTTACTCAACACTGGATCGTTAAAATCGTATCTTTTTTTAATTTCAAAGCACGATATAATTAAAAAATGTCTGCATCTTTCATAAAAATCTGTCTGAACTGCAGCATTTTCTAGAAAATCTATGTTTTGGAAAACGCCAATTCCAAGGTACATGTTGCGGTACGGCAAAAACTTCGCATTATTTGCCGGATCAATGTTTTGTAAATCTGTCTGCCTCACATAATTTGGCTCCATATAAGCCAGCAATAATTCTTTGTAAGTCTCGATCATTTTTTCGTGTAAATTTATAATAACTACTTTCTCGCTTTGAAAATATTTGTTTAAATTTACAAACTTGGGTAACACCCAATCAAGAAACATAAAATACAGTTTTATTTGCGTATTGTTGAGTGCACTGTAAATTTCTTCGCTTGCAAGAAGGCGATGCGCAACGTAGTTTGCCGTAAAAAATTATCTTAAAGGATCCCATTGTTCTAAAATTCGTCTTACAACGGCTAATAGCGACGGTGCAACTGAACTGCGCACAAAACCTATCAGTCCCTTAATCCAACACTCGAATTGCGCTCAACATATTTGCCTACCTGGGTTGACCCTTACTATAACTCGAACTGCGCACAAGGGATTAGGATGGGAAGCAATCATAAAGTGATATTTTTCAAGTTCTGATCTAGACAACCTTTTTTAAATTAAATTAAATGTTTCTAGTAAATTTTTGATATACCATGCTTTTGCTATGTTCGCTTTTGAATCCGGCCACCCGGTTATATAAATTGTTTTCGCTATTGGTTATTCTAGAGTCAATTTCAATAGTAATTTAGGATGCAAGTAACGTTATCAAGCTTTTTACATTACGAGAGAATAGTTTGAATGAACGAGCGACGTCAGGAGCGAGTTCTTTAAAATTCTCGAATAATGTAGAAAGCAGATAACGTTAAGTAGTATATCGTAACACGGTTTATTTTATAAATACTAATCTTTTTAAAAAATAGGCAGAATGGTTATTAATGACACTTACAAAAGCGAGTGGTGGTATCACTAGCAAGATAAAAACTCAATACTGTATTGTTGGTAGCGCTGTCAGGTTATGTTAAATTTGAGATTTTCAGGTTAAGTTTTGCATCAGTTTGTGTCAAATAACAAACAAAACCTAACCTACTAACATCAAATTTGACATAGACTGACAACACACTTCAGTGCTGTCAACGTGTGATTAAATGCTAATAAAGTATCGTTATGTTATTTTTCTTAACAACACGCGTGCTGTTAAATGCATCTTAACGCAACTCGTTGCTAAGAAGTTATGGTCATAATAACATAATAGGATAAAATAAAATAATTTTATCATTAGAAAGCGAAAATAAGTGAAATAGTTAAAGATGTCACGATGGAATAATATTACTAAAAGGTACTAAATTATCGAGCTACTGTCTCATTAGAAGCATTATTAACACGGAATAAATATTAATGTAATGTTAAAAAGCAATATTACGAAATATAGCAACATGTAAATCAAATATATTTTTTATCATATACAGTGTGTTTCACTTCTCACCTCCACACCCATGTATCCTCCTTATTTATTTTCAGATCGACTTGAAATGTTGGTCAATCATACCACCATTTCAAATAATAAATTATAAAATTATATTTGAAAAAGTAGGATTTTTTTAATAAATTTCAATGTGTGAAGTGGTACTTTTTTTCACTCGTGAAAAAAAATTACACTTTGCTTTTAATTTAGGAATGAACGATTTTAGAATCAAATTATTTATTCGTTTATTCATTTTTAGTTTTATTTTGACGTGAACAAATTACAGATTTCAATAAATAAAGACGTTTCGTTAGTTAGCAGAACTGACCAACGCACTTGACTAAAATGAAGGCAAATTAAATTCTATACAAAATAGGCTTGGATTTGAATATCTAATGAAATTTTTAAAAATCTTATAGACACCTCGTGTTAGCGTGCACTTCTAAGACTTGTGGTCTAAATAACTAGGCTATTTTATAACTTTTAAATATTTTACAGAGCACTAGTAACCTACTGCGATCAAAAATTGAAGCGAAAAATTGAAAAAGCATAGTAATCTTAGTTTTGTGAAAAAATGTTATTAAAGAAAGTTAATCAGAATGAGAAAAATAGTCGAAATGTAAATTATTTAACCTTTTATTTACATTTACAGGAATATAAATTGACAGCTCATGTACTTAAATTTAGTCAGGCAACCATTGAAATTTAATTCGTTTGCATTAAAATATTATTCATCATCAAAGATAATCAAATTCCTATTAAAATTTGGTTTTCGACTATTTTTTGCAATTTTGAGCAACTTTTTTTAATAATTTTAGATAAAACCAAACCTACTACGTTTTATTCAATTTTTCGCATCTGTTTCAGTAGGTTACGAGTTTGCAGTAAGATTATTTAAAAATTACAAAAAATAACCCTATTAAAGAGTAGTATAATAGACCAAAATTTCAAACAGATCAGAAAATAAGTAGGAAAGGTATAGGGCTGTGAAGGTGAGAAGCGAAACACACTGTATAACAAACGTTTTATTTACAAATTATTTACAAAATACATATTTACAAGTTTACAATACTATTAAATTTATAAGAAACACATTTTACAAAATTGTATCGTGATATTTCATGTCTATCTAACTGCACAATTTTGGTTTCAATGAATTGCTGCTTTAATATAGTTTCCCGTCTTATATATTTCTTTTCGTTTCGCCTAATAGAGTTGAGTTTGATATATGTATCGGTTTGCATTTCTAACAACACTTTTAAAAACGAGTGTATATTAGGGTATGGAGATGAATTTTCCCTTTTAAATTTCGAATGAAAAGATTCGCAAGCGTTGGTCGTTCTTGCAATGCTGCCAGTTTTCGCAGCCCAGATTTCTGGAGGAAACGTCGACTCATTTTCGATGAAGTTATCAACTAAATAGTCAATAAATGGAATAACTCTAGTCATCCGGTTTTTCGCTCATAAAATCTTCTACGAAGCAATTCCCCACTTCTGCTGCTGGAAGAAATGTTAATCCAAATAAATGCCTGATCCACGTTCCAACAGGAGACTGCTCATTTTTGTATTCGGGGGCTAGTCCCAATTGCTGTATTTTGCGCCACCTATAATAAAAAAAGTGTTACTTTTTCCACAGCTTATTATGCGGTTTACACAGCTGATGACTTTTGTATATGTTATTTATATATTTAACGTAAAAAAATTAAATTTTAAGTGTTACGGTGTCACCGCATTAGAATGAATAAATTTTTTTAGCAAAATAAAGATTTCGTAGATTTATATGGTGTCGATATGCCTAATAAATGTAATAAATTGTTAACCTTTTAGGCTATGTAGATTGGTTTTTAACGGGGAAATATGAAACTTTGCACTTACCATGATTGCGCGAGATGGAATCGACAGCCAATAATTTCAACTCCTTCTGGCCAAACTTCTTCGATACCCAAATGTATAGCGATTTCAAAATCGATGACGATGGTCTTCGGATTTAAAATGTAACCCAATGAATGGCACTTTTCTCTCAATAACTTAAAGAGCCTTACATATGTACTCTTTTTTTATCCTTCAGCAGACAAAATACAACGGGCACATAAATTCCGCTAGAATAGGCATGTATTGTGAACATTTGCTCGAAGAATTTTGTGCAGAACTCAAATGTTCCATCCATGTAGAGCGTACTCTGTTCGCACATAAATTCTATGTTCGTTGTACATGAAAACGCAACATTTGTCGAAAGATCATTACACAGCAAGAATGATTCTTCCTTAGTCGTCTTCCAATTGGTTGTATTTAAAAATTCTTGCACTTCCTCAGTTGTCTTGGGCAGTTTTGGCACTAATTGAAGACGTGCATAATTTATGTTGTTACGAATACATTTCATGTCCGTTAATGAGAGGGTATCCAATGCATCTTTGTGGTTATTTATTTCTTGACGAATTCACTTCAAAGGTTTGGTGGATAAATCGTCTTGGGCCTTTCGCTTCACTGAATTACTTATTTCTTGTCTGATAAGTAATTCCTCGTCTATTTCGTGATTATGGATCCCAGTTTTTCTTGAGAACACTGATTTCACGGTGTAAACTGTTGCTACGCAATTTTTTTTGTACACCGCCACATAGTTTCCTCGGTTGTTTTTAAGACACGATATTGTCGAAACTTATACTTTTCAAAGATTAGTAATACGTGTCCGCGTTCGCTTAAACTAGTCTTCAACTCAGAGTTTTCCATCTTAGAGAACGGCTTCGCTAAAAACTAAAATTTGCATATTGCTGTGAAGTATTTATAAGCTTTTGCCAAACGTTCCCTTCCCAATGTCCACCCCTTCTTATCAGGGCCGAACTTCGATCTCGCCTATACAGATAAGGTAAGAGAATTGTCAAGGGCCCGTATTTTTACAGGGCTCAGACTGGGCCCGCCCGCATTTTTTCAATTCCCACTATGCCGATTAGTAATGCTTCTGGAGAAAGATGTGGCACAGTTTTAAAACGCGTTAAAAATTATATAGGAAACTATTTGACAGCGCAAATTATCAGCATTATCAATAACTCATATAGAATCAGAAGTAATGCATCTTGGAATTATGACGACATAATAGACGATTTCGCTGAAGAGCTAGAAAGAAAACTAAAGAATTGGTGTATTATTTAGCTATTGTTTATTACTTGTGATTTATTTTTGTGTTGTTCCTATCGGACTACAGTTTAAGTTCAATTCAATTTGTATCACTATTTCTCTCATAAAACTTCAACCAATCAAAACTACTGGAATTTTGGAATTTTGACCATTGAGTTGCAAATTACGTGAAATTACGTGGCAATTTTTAATAACATCCCTGCGACAATTCGCCTGCATTTTTTAGGTTTAAGCGGATCGAAGTAAAACCGGATTTTTCACATTGTTAAACAAATCGTTCGTTAATTTCTGGTGTTGAAATTGTATTTGGGAAATAGTCTACTAAAAGATCTCTCAACCATATCGAATTGCATGCGATAAGTTTTTGAAAATAGCCCTCATTCGCTGCGCTGCCATTTTTTAACGTGGTAAAAAATAGGTTATTTATTTACGTTACCACTGACGACATGAAAAAAACATTTTGCGCACTAGAGCGCCAAAAAAATTCGCACACTATGGTGCGTGTTTGCATTACGAGCGCGAAATTTTTTAAAGCGTCCGAATGAAAGAAGTAACATTCTCATGCTCTAAAACCATTAATTTCGCGCACGATGCAAAAATAACATTTAATGTCTATTGAAAGTTAACTGACGGTCAGTAAATGAGATTTGAACATTAATGAGTTTGTCATGAGCGCCATGACTAAAGACAGAAAAGGAAATTTTTAGTTCTTTTAACATTGTGTAGATAGACATATACAATATAGTTGAGGTGTGAGGTCTAGTGTACAGATTTGTGTTGACTTTTATTTTAAGTATAATGTCTGTAATTGTATAATAACCAAAACCGTTAATGCTTTTTTTCGAAAACTGTCAAAAAAATCAATTTGAACTCTATGCTTTTACGTTCTACTAGAGCACTAATAATATTTTCCGGCGGGGGCACACAATTTCTAGCTACGCCACTGATTTGTATGATTATTTCCCACGCTTTTCGTGTAGTTTTGAAATTCTAAATTTATTCAGACACGTACTATGCTATTGCAATGGATTTAATCTTATTTACAACTGTAGCCTGGCTTAAAGCGGAACAGCACCAAAGGACTGCACTAACACTTTACCGCAGTTCGTGGTAACCAAGCTTAAACAAACCTTTTAAAGGATAAACTATTTACCTGTCGCAACTGTATCTATTAATTCAGTGAAAAAGCGTCCGCAAATATTTAAAATCGGCTTTGCTTCTTCCTATTATGTGCATTTGCCAAAAATGAAATGAATGACTGTGTTCGATCTGACTACCTGCATATACCGTGCGCAATTCAGTAGGAGATTAAACAACCCTTTTAACACTAAACTACCTGTCGCTAGTCGGTGCGCAGTTCGAGTGCCTCCAATAGCGACAACCATCTCGTTTGTGCTGGTCGCAAAATTTGATGAGGATCTACATGACAAAACTCCTGAAATTCTTTTAACATGACCTGTCGTTTAGAGCTGTTTTTAAAGAAACCATAAATATTTCTGTCCAAATCTTCACATAATCTGGGTAAACATTTGCAAGCTTGGCTTGGGCACAAATGTAGGGAATGGCATATGCATTTCTGTACCATAATACCTGGTATAGCAGCTTTTAATTTGCTCGATACAGAATTATGCTGACCAAACATAACATTACAACCATCCGATGCGAAACCAATTATATTTTGTAAAGGAATTTCCTTTGAAAGTAATGCATCTTGTAGCTCATTAGTCTTTCGGCAGTAGCTCCTTCATGTGCTTGATCTGGTTCATCACCCGCAAATATTTGTATAAGTTTCTAGAACAACGTGACTACTTTCCCTACTTCAGAATAAAAGAATCGTACGCATACACACAATGTTTTTAAAGATGCAATGTCCGTAGATTCGTCTATAATTTTTAAAAGTGCAGTTATATCGTCCTCGGAACAGCTACCAAGAACGTTTTTGCAATCTGTGTTGCTTTTGTCCTGCCGAGTGTTACCTCTTTTGCAATTCTCGAATCCGGGAAACATTCTTTTAATAACCGCGTTAAATGATCTGCAGAATTAAATGATATATTGTGTTCAGTTAAAAAGGCGGTTAATTTAATTTCTGCAGATTTTTTTTTGTATTTTAACTGGATTTTCCGCATTTTTGAAAACGTCCATAATGGTTGTTTTTGGTATTATCGTCATTTTAAGAAGGTGTTTAGAAGATTGTCCGTGATTTTTTAACACTGTTAACTCAGCAGTCATGTCTACATTACAAGCACGGCAATGTGCTCTTTTGGAATCTGTAAAGTTTAAACGTGCCAACTAGTCCCTACATCGATTAAAAGCAAGAAATATTAGTTACATTTTCCTTCTGCTAACCAGCCCTTAAATTGGCTTTGCATTTCCCATTCCCGGCGATACTTTTGCACTCTGTGTTTTAAAACTGCCGAACTTTCACCTCTTTTACGTTTTTTATATTCAGGCGTGGAACACCGCTTTTTGCCCACATTTCCATCACTACCGTCCAAATCTGACATTTTAAATTAAACACACGAATTCAACAAATCAAACAAATCCGATTTTACTTGTTGAATGGTCGAAGAATCGATTGTAACTCAAAGATACGTTACGTGCTAATTAAACCGCGATAGATATTAGAGAATGCCTTCGGGATGCATTTTTTCCGAAAGATACAAGTCGAAAGTGGGCATGTGGGAAGTCGATGGGGAACCCCCTATAATTACGTGCTGTAATGTGATCAGCTTTTTATCATAAATAGTAACAGCTTCGAATAAAATTTCAGAACCTTGTGATTAATCATTAATACCGGTTGAGCAAAATATCTGCACGTAACTGTCATATCGAAGATGGTTAATATTAGTACGTATCTGCCAAATTTATGAAAATGTTCAATAATAGTCAAATTATCGTACATTTTGCCATTATCGTACATGTGCTATCGTACATCGTACGAATGGTAAAATTATCGTACAAAAACGATAATTATCGTACATCTGGCAACACTGGTTGGCTGATTCCTTATACATTGCTTCTATGGGTAAAGTGGGGGTTGCTGACAGCCCATATTTATATAGTCACAGATTTGAACAGGGACTTCCCCTTTCTTCTGCTTATTTCAATACCCGCACTGTACTCCAGCGGCAGTTAGTGAAAGTATATATCTGTCGCACACAATTTTTTTTTAATAAATTTAATAAAATAGTGAATTTTACAAAAAATCTCAACCA
Organism: Agriotes lineatus; assembly: GCA_940337035.1. Classification (NCBI taxonomy): domain Eukaryota; kingdom Metazoa; phylum Arthropoda; class Insecta; order Coleoptera; family Elateridae; genus Agriotes; species Agriotes lineatus. The sequence goes on along the minus strand of CALNHX010001196.1, from coordinate 77,753 downwards.
GTTATACATTGCAAATTATTGCTAAATATAACCAAATGTGCAAAATCCAGAAATTATGGCCAAAAACGTATAAATATGCAAAATGAAACTTTGCTTATGCGAATTGTTTTCACGTAATCAGTATACAGAGTGTTAATTAAGTACGTAGACAAACTTTAAGAGGCGATCCCTTGATCAATTCTAAGATAAAAAGTTCATACAAACATGGGGCCTAAACGGCTTCCTTTTCAAGATACAGGGTGTTGAAATTTAAACAAAAATTACTTTTTTTTCAAAAATCTGGAAAACGCTTAGAGGTATTGTAATGAAACTTGGTGTATATTAGTATTTCATAAAGTGGCATTGTTTGGTCAAAATAAATGTAATTTATTTCCACCAGTGGCGTGCATCGGGGCCACCGCAGCTACCTTATTTCAAAAAAATCTGGTACGCCACTGTATACAGACAGATCAATAAAAAAACCAATTAGGGCAGGCTGTGATATGTGTTATACGTTTGGCAGTACTGAAGTGTCAAATTCATGATTTGCAGGTTAAGTTTTACGTCAGTCTGTGTCAAACAACGAACAAAACCTAACCTGCTAATCTCGAATTTGACATAGACTGACAATACACTTCAGTATTGCCAAACGTATAACACATATCACAGCCTGCCCTAATTGGTTTTTTTTTCGATCTCTCTGTATGTAATTGTGGCCCCATCGGTATTTAGCAGTCTTTGAACTTATTTTACGAATACCATGACAACAGACATTTTAATTTTGTTTCATATTGTCCCTTTAGAGAAAATGTGTTCTTTCTGTGACAATCCTTGTAACCTAAAATATGATTCACCATTCTCTATTTGTGATCGCCAACTGTCCTTGTATCTTAAAACAAAAGCAATTAAAACTTGCAAAGAAACTGTGACAGTAAGCACCTGAAAAAATTAATTGTGATTTTGCGTCGAATGTATTTTTCCCTCTTTATTGTTATTAGTCTTCTTCTTCTTCTTTGGTCCGTTTGCTGGCGGTCCGGGCGGGTCGTCCCCGCAACGAATACGCTGCTGTCGGTGCCGCTGAGTCTCGAACTCCATTTACTATTCGTTTCCATTCTTGACGACGTCTTGGGCATCGATAACCGATAATCGCTGATTCTTTAAGTCGCCCTCGATATTCTTTAGCCAGGTTTTCTTCGGTGTCAATCGCTGAATTCTCCAGTCTGCCGGACGGTCTTACCAAAGAAGTTTACATGGCAAACGGTTATCATCCATTCGGCAGACATGTCCGAACCATCGTAGTCGACGTTTTTGTATTTGTTCTCCTATCAGCGTTTGTTGATCACATCTTCCTGTAATTGTTTCGTTTCGAAGGCGGTCGCCTCAAGCATTGCATTTGGAAGACCTCAAGCTTGTCAAGATCCGGCTTGAGCAATGTCCACGTTTCCGATCCATAAAGAAGAATGGGAAGGATCAGCGTTCGGTATAAGCGTACTTTCGTTTTGATGGTAGTATTTGTTCGTTTCCATGTTCCATGTTCTGGTGTCGATGTTTACGTATCAATAAACAAATTTAGTGCTGTAGTGGGATAACTCATAACCATACAATTGTTGAAATATTGCCATTTTGTTTCTATCGTACATTATTCAAGTTTTTGATGAAGTTTTGTTAAGAATCAGGTTGGCGTTGTCAGGGATATGTTTACAGCATGTCAATTGTTTCCGATAACTGTCAGTATTAACTGTTAATTCTACGCCACGAGCTCTAATTACACATTCTAGACGTCTAGGCATACTGCTGATCAATTGTGTAAGATTTTCTTGAGGTAACCTATCCTAATGTCCGAGGCCAATTAGGGCGAGTGCGAATTGCTCTTCCCAGTTGAACCCACACGTGTTCTATCTGGTTCAGGTCTGGTGAGTAGGCTGGCCAATCCAAAAGTGTAATTCCAACTTCGTTTAGATATTGCAGAGTAATGTTGGCTACGTGTGGCCGTCCATTATTTTGCATTAAACGAAAGTTGTCACCAACAAAATGACTAAACGGAGAACAACATATTCCTCAAGAATGTTCCTAATGTACCTATCTGCGTTGAGGGCTGCTCTATCACAGATGTGAAGCTCTGTGCGCGCATCTGAAGAAATCCCTCCCCATACCATTACCGAACCTCCAAAAAATTTTGAAGTTGTGGCCATAGCACAAGCAGCTTAGCGTTCTCTTGGTCTTCTCCATACCCGTGAACGACCATCTGGAGCATCCAAACTAATCGAGACTCATCTGTCCATAACACGCATCTCCATTCGGGATCCCCCCAGTTCTGGTAAGTTCTAGCAAAATTTAGTCGATTATGTTTGTGGCGTACTGAAAGTTTTGGACCAATGGCAGCCCGATATGGTTTCAGATTGTTTTCGTGAAGTCGTCGCTGAACTGTACGTGACGATATTTGAACATTTCTGACAGCAGCCAGTTCATTAGCAGTAATTGTAGTTGTTGCAGTGGGATTTCTTAAAGATTGTAACAACATAAATCGATAATTTTTGCACATCTTACTGGAGATATCAGCATTTTGGCACGGAAGTGAGAATTAATAGTTAATACTGACAGTTATCGGAAACAATTGACATGCTGTAGCTAAACATATCCCTGACAACGCCAACCCGATTCTTAACAAAACATCAAAAACTTGAATAATGTACGACAGAAACAAAATCGCAATATTTCAACAATTGTATGGTTATGAGTTAGCCCACTATAACACTAACTTTGTTTATTGATACGTAGACATTCAAATCATCAAATGACAGCTGAGATGTTACAATTCTATCTACGTCTTCTGCAGTTCGTAACTTGTCGTCTCCTAAAATGTAATATTTTGTAATTGTTCAAAGTTTTGAGAGGTATCTTTATAAATACCTGCCGGCTTCTTTGGCAGCTTCAAGGAATGTATCGTAAACTTGGCCGTTAATGGTTTTCAAATCATCAAATGACAGCTGAGATGTTACAATTCTATCTACGTCTTCTGCAGTTCGTAACTTGTTTCCTAAAATGTAATATTTTGTAATTAATTAAAGTTTTGAAGAGTATCTTTATAAATACCTGCAAGAATTAAAAGCATGTGACAATGTGGTAATCCCCTTTTTTAAAATTCTGTTACACAAACAACCATAGTTTCCAATTCAGTGTAACTACAAAACACCACAATGTTGTAATGCCTTCAGCGTTAGTTTTAATTTGCGATACTTCAAAGTGACGCTGCAGAAGAGAGAAGCAATAAGATTGTACGTACAAGTTTATTCAAAACTAATTACCTCACATAACCGTAAAGAATCAGTCGGAGTCCAATTTTTGCTTTTTGGGAAATCTGAACAACGCTAATCCTTTACCTTGCTTTGTACTACAATTATCTGATGCACAGTAGACTATTTAACAGAATTAATACTTGTAGCTACTGCTATAAGAAACGAAAGGCGACGCATAAAAATTTGCAGAAATATAGGTTATGTATGATGTAACGGACACGCCTATTTAGCTTTTGAGTGCGGCTTAGATTGTGGGAGCGTTCAATAAGCAGATATGAAAATTAACCAAAGTGGACTTGCCTTCGAAGCTGAGTCAATAGTTTTAAAAAACACAAGAAATAGGCATAATAAGTGATTGTTTTCTGTGATAATATCGCTATTACAAGTTAAGGGAAGTTTGTTTACAAAAACCCGAAAATAGAAATGGTCGAATGCAACTATAGTACTTTTAGTTGTGTAAACACGGCTTGTAGTCTTCTGCATTATTATATGGATATGATATGCATTTGCCATATATCAGCTTTATTTATGAGTATGAAGGATATGTGTAGTTTTTTATAAAGTGTAGATGCAAAAAATAGCCATTTTTAAATTATAAAAGCAATGTTGAATGTAAAGCAGGAATTCAATCCAATAAAAATAATATGGTTAGAAGTGTTTTCAATTGCAGCCAAATGTTCATTAGTAGAGCTAGGATAGTTAGGCAAATATCCTTTTTTAGTAAATGGAAGGATAAAAGGCAGACGCAATTTTAAATCTGTTTTAGAATGGGTGAAATTCAAAAATGCAAATTTTATTTTGCCTTTTTTGCGTCTTTTTAAGGATTCTGCCTTTTTTGAGGAATTTCCTATTTTTCTTGCCTTTTGGTGCCTTTTATGATATATTAAATTAGAATTTTAAGAAATTTAGTTCTTACATTTTCAATTTAAAAAGAATGTACTAGCAATTTTCCAAGAAAGTGCACATTTTAAATTTTTGAAATAAATTGTGAAAAGTATTATTCCCAAGCACTTACAGGTAAGAGGTTTAGTGGGTTTAACCCTATATTGTTACGGGCTGAAAATTTCTCAGAAGGATTATTTTCTTGAGATTAATTTTAATGAGGGTACCAGTATTGTCAGGAGAAAGTTTTCTACTGAATCAGCCAGTTTGTCACAATTTTTGAATGTGTTAACATTGTGATTTGTGAAGTGCATCGATTGTATTTCTCAGTTAAACTTCTTTTAATTTTGCATTTTTTTTATTTTGCCTTTTTTACTTTATTTTTGCCTTTTTAGTGCTTTTTTAAATCTTTTATTTTGCCTTTTTGCCTGCCTTTTTCGAGACTTTATTTTGCCTAACTATCCTAGCTTTATTCATTAGTTTCAGAGAAATTAAATTTAATAAAAGTTCGCATGGCAGTACATATTACAATATAAACAGGGTGTATACTAACTCACAATTTGAAAATTCCCTGACCTTTCCAGGTTTTCCAGAATTTTTGAATCAAAATTCCAGAAGATTTTTACATACATACATACTCGAAAAGTAAATTTTTACGAGAGAGTAGGAAAACGCAAGCTATTAGATAAACGAAGACAAGCATGTCTAACGTACCTACAGTACACCTGCTGCCAAGAAGCTTCCCGCGCGGCGCCCGATTTTGCACAATTTCAACGTACTTACTACGTTTACATGATGCTCAGGAAGCAAGACAAGTCAAGATAATTCGGTTACACGGTGGCTCTCAAATCGAATACTCTTTTGATAAAGTAGTTTGTCGGTTTAATTAATTTTCCCTAACTTTTTTATAAATTAAGTAAATTCCCTGACTTTCCTGATTCCAGGATTGGAATGTAATTCCCTGACTTTTCCAGGTTTTCTCTGTTTTCCAGAAAGTATACACCCTGTATATATTTAATGCAAGGAAATCAAGGGCGGGCATAGTTCAAGAGTTTTCGTTTTCGAGCCCAGGTTTTTTCTAAGGAAAAAAAAAAGGTTTAAAGGTATGGAAATAATTGATTTGGTTATAACAGAAAATCTTAGAATCCGGTTTGAGCTTGCCACTAGCAGATGTATTCCAGCACTTTGAACATAAAAAATTAAGAACATCTGGTCACAAGATATATATGTATTGTTATTAAAATAAACAACAAAAAGTGTGCATTCCGATTATCAAATATTTTGAGGATGCTATTGAGAAATACCTTAATTTGATGTAGCTACTTTTGATAAAATCGACAGCGTATGTACTGGTCACTTGAGCGTTTCGATAAATAAAAAAAAATATTTTTGTGAATATTATAAATTTGTTTTTCTACGACCACCACTAAAGGTAGGTCTTTTAGCGCTAGCTTTTTTCACTAAAAGTGACGTTTTATAATTTAGCGTGTTTAAAGAAATCAGCTGTTTACTTTTAGCACATGTGTTATAAAGTGAAGTGAGGTTATAAAACTACCATTTCGAACTGGAAGTGAGATTGTAAAGTTATTCTAGTTACTTCTTGCGTTAGAGGTAAAGTGTTTTTTAAATAATTAAAGCCATGGGCGCCGTTAGAAAACTTTCCAGGGAGGGGCAATATTTTTTCGGTATTGAGATAAGACAATTAATTTCAGAGAGCATCTAAAAAAGAAACACTTGATGCACACCTGAAAAATGCTATTAGATTTTAAAAAATATAAAAAGAAAGTGCTACAAGGTTTGGAAAAAATACCTGTATCACCAACACGTTTTGTGTATCTAAATCAAAAATAGTGGGCATTTTATTTGTAAAAATTACATGCGTAGGGTACATTCAGATATCAGAAATAATAAAATCATTACGTTTTCTACTACATCTTTACCTTATGGTTTGGACATCAACCCACAAAAAATAGTGAATCAATAGTAATAGCAATACACAATAATGCTGACGTAAAATTAATTAACAAATAAAATATACATACCGTACAGATCGGATCGAAGTCACAAATAAAAAATAATGCCAACCAGAATACCCAATAATCTAACAGTAGTAACTGAACCAATGAGTGAATAAGACTAACTTGAGATTAGTAATGTATTTATTTTAAATATTTGCAAACATTCCATGCAGGTGCACTGGAATTTAGCAAGTCATTAAATTTATTACTTGAACGTGCCTAGACACAAGAAAACCCAATATCGGTCGGCCCTTAAAGGCGCCAAGAAACGGAAATCTAAATATTATTTTGTATCGCTCTGAGTGACAAATTCATAGACGCCTCTCACCTCGATATTTCGGTCATCGGCTTATTTTGGCTTATTCAAAGAATCTGTTCTGTAAAGTGACCGGGCCCTTAGGGCGGGCAAAAGAAGAAATAGTTATTTACCTAACAAGTTCGGGAAGTTAATTTTCCCGAATTCGCACTAAAAAGTGTTCATTCGGGAAAATTACGAACTTGTTAGGTAAATAACTATTACTGTAGAGTAGCGCGTCTTTTATGTAGCAAATACGACAAAAAGTTATTAAGAGAAGTTGTTTAGAATCAACATCTAGGTTCCTATACCAAATTTAAAAATCCTCTGCCAACTTTGATCTCTCACATTATCTTTTATGTTTAGGTCCCATATCAAAGAATTTTACTTTTAACAAAGACGGCTATGGAAAAACAAACATTTTTCAAAAAGTTTTTTATTTCATAATTAAAAAAAATGTTAAAAATAAAATTCTTTGATTTGGAAAATAAACAAAGAAATATTTGTCATATAAAAATCTGGTGTGATACACTCACACAACTTCCTTTTACAGGGTTCTTATAATTAGTTAAATATTTAATTTTTAATTTTTAAGCATTTGTCAAAAATTTTCAAAAATTACGAATTCTACAAAAACGGTACAAAATAGAGCGTTAGTTGAACAGACAAATTTTCTCTAAAATCTTAAGCAGAATTCAAAAATGTAATAATATACCGGGTGTTTTATTTAAAATAGGAGTTAATAAAAAAAATAGAAAAAAAAAACAAAAGAAACCCACTTTAGAAGTATTCAACTGGAAAATCACCTATCTCACGTTAATGCACATTAAAAATGTAATAAAAATGTAAAGTTTGAAAAAAATCGTTAGAGCCGTTTTTGAAAAAATCGAAAAAAACTAAAAAATCACAAGAGTAAACACCTACTTCCGGTTATGCGATTTTTTTAAAAAGCTTGCTGTCTCATCTACATAGTACACAAAACTTATATATGAAGTTTCAACGCCATACCTCTTTTCGTTTTTGAGATATTCTGTTCACAGACAGACACACAACAGACAGACACACAGACAGACAGACACACAGACCAATGAAAAAAAATATGTTTTTTGGGATCAGGGGACTCTAAAACGTGAAGATCTGTTGAAAAATCAATTTCGAATTTTTGGGGTGAATCCAATACTTCCTTTATCGTAAAAGGAAGTAAAAAACACTTTACTTAGAAAATGGCGTTTTTCAAAATTGTGTAAATCCAAAAAGTGCCATTTTTCGGAATTTAATCAAGATTTCAATGAGAATTTTTATTGTGTGGTAGTTTTAGCTGACTGAACAATCTCAAGGTCAGAAAACTTTTTTTCGTAAAATGTGTCTCTATCTTGACTAGTAAATGCATGCTTCGTAATTATTAAAAAAAAACGTAAAATTTTACTGATAACGGAAGTCATGTGACAACTTTTGTTTGGCTCATTTGTAATCACTTTGCAACCACCTCTGGTCGTCAGTGTTTGATTTTCCAAGAAATTCTCAATAATTTTTTTTTCATTTGATGACAGCTTTTTGGTGATCACTTTATTTATTATTGTTTGATAATAATTTTCTTACGTAGTGCACAATGTAGTTTGCAAATTTGAATTCGGCGCCGAGATGGCCTCGCGCCGAGTTGGCTGGCGCCGATATGGCTCCGCGCCGAGTTGTCCCGGCGCCGAGCTGGCCCCGCGCCGAGATGGCGGCGCCGAGTTGTCCGGCTTCGTATTTTTTGTATGAAAATGTATGTGTTACTACAACATCTTGACCGCTTCATTTCTTCGAGTAGTATATTTACGTTTAAGATCGATCATTTGACTGTAGTACATACTAATACTTAATTGATGAACTTTGAAGGTGGTATTATAATGGGGTCCACGCCAATTGAGCACCAAGCTCTCGATGTAATAAATGTAGACCGGCGAACTGAGCACCAGGCAGATCAGGTACCTTTTCAAAGCGACCCTTTGAGACGGACGAATTCAGCACTTTGACCACTGTCCACTTTGTAATGTTAATCTTTTTAATTCAATTTATAATTATTATTAGCACACAATTCAAATTTTAACGATATCATTAAAAACCAATTTGTAACTCGAATGGTATTGGGAAACTTCATCATCAAAATTATATTTTTCTCCGAAACATATCTATTATTTGTGATTAATGGAATAATATAAATTATGATATTTTTGAATATACACTCCAATGTAATACCATAATTATTGCTAATAAATTTTTTAAATAAAAGTGCCTACTCTTAACTTTTTGGTTTTTATTTGGCCGAGAAAGATAACTGTTTGCATTAATTCAGCACCTGATAACTTGTTAGTTTGTTAATGAACAAACTAGTAATACAGTGCTCAATTGGTCGGTCTCCGTTTGGTCCTTGGTGCTCAATTGGTGTGTCCGGCAACGGTATACATTTTTACCTGGAGTAGTAAAGTGCTCAATTGGTGCCCGTCCTTATAATGTGTATACTCAAAAACATTAACGGATTAACCAACTTAATATTACTAAATTTAATGTATTTCAGGTAATATGAATAGAAGTCATCTTCGCCAGCAATAAAAAGGTATGTTACGTAGTATATATACAGGGCGCCCCTAAATTAAATTCATGGTAAAAAATTAAAACACGTATAGGTTCTACTGAAATAATTATATTCCGTAAAGTATTTCAAAAATCGATAAGCAAGTTCTCGATTAATAATAATTTATTAGTTTTTCCCAAATAAATACACACGGCACTGTTACGCAAAATAAAGTGAAATAATTAAGGAACACTCAAGAATGAATTTGTTCAACCCCGAGTTTCTTATCGCAAGAAAAGAAATGCTCCGGTGTTTTACGATGTGGGCTATTTTAAAACTGTATTTATCCCGTCTGAGGTATCTTTGACCAGTATGTGTTTAATAAAATTTAAAATGGATCTGTTTACGAAAACCGAAGGGGTTGCTTTGAATTTGTGTACCCCTTTAACCTCGTTCGAGGTTGGCAAGAAATGGTGGAGGAGAGCATTTAGAAAATTTAATATTAAGAATACTTCTACGAGACCAGTTAGTAAGTTTATCACTAATTTCACAGTCTGCGTAGTTACCGGACTGGTTGTAGTAGTAGTAAATATTATGCATCCATTTAAAAAAATTAACACCAACTATGGGTTATATTTCTTATACCATGGTAGATATTTTCTCTACAATGAATTTTGGGACACCTGGTATATTGATGACTTCATTTTCATTAGACAACAAGATATTTTTTTTAGAATTTAAATTTGTATATAGGTAGCAGGTATTGTATATACCATTGTTTTACTTGCATGCACGTGTGTAAGTTGGTTGCTATTTCAGTATGTATAAATTCATGGCAATAACTCTTTCCGTTTGAGAATTTAGGCGATAAAAGTTTTACTATTTCATATTTTACTATTTCATATTTTATACCGGACGTTGTACGCAAAATTAGTAATGACACTAGAGCAGTTCAACGAACTTGTCTAGTTTTAAGAAATCGTTTGATTTTTTTCAATGTGTGGTGCAAAAATCTTTTAACACTTTAGCCATTTTCATTTGCAATATTAAAGATATAATTCTGACTAAGAGTAAGAGTAACTTGTGGAGTTCTACCAACACAACACAACGGTTGTTAATAATGGTGGGAGCCTTATACTTGAATAATGTAGTCAAATATTCAAAATAACGTTTCAGTAAAATCAATCATCTGTTCCAAATCTGGTAAGACATGCAAAGGTTATCATTAGTCTTTTTTTTTTCAATTTAAAATTCATATACAAAAGAAGGAACGAAAATGGTTATTCGAATAAATCTACGGTTTTGCGGTTATACATTATTCCAGTTATAGTTGCGAAACAGAATTCGGTGCGAGATGTAATACCTGAGACAATTGAATTAAAACCCTCCTACAGCACCACCTGCTTTTTAAAGAAAACTAGGTATGTGTGGCTTAAACGGTTTTGGACTCAGTGGCGTAACTACCGAGGGGGCAAAGGGGGCAGCGGCCCCGGGCCCTGAACTTCAGGGGGCCCAACGAGCCTCCTGAAGTTTAAAGCCCGGCAGGTCCAATCTCGGTCCCGTATAAAGTTTTAATGAGTCCGGGAATAACACAAAAAACCCTCGGAGAAATCTAAAACATGTCAAAAAGTTATCTGGTATAAATTTAAAATAAAATAATTTCTGTACACCCGATGCATCACGTCTTGCACGTGCACGTACTTCGCAGTCATCTCAGATTAATTGATATCCAATACCCTAATAAATTAATAATACAGGTACCTAATAAATAGTGCTAACAGGGCATTTTCGGTCACGGTCTTACATACAGATCTTGCAAACGTTGCAAGTCCGGTGTGATCGGTATATAATTATGTCTTTGTTTGTTTCTTTAGTGTGTATGCTTACAGGATTTATATTTATTATTATTATTATTATTTTCAATCAAAAACGCGTATCTCGCTATTATTCATTTTGCTTTGATGTTTCTGTTTATGAATTAAAAAAATAATTGAAAAATGATAACCAAAAATGCTTTGGCAAGAATAGGACTTACACTTGGCAATTAAGGGGCCCGGTGAAGATCACGGCCCCCGGGCCCAAAATTTGAAGTTACGCCACTGTTTGGACTTCTTTTTAAGTTACAATCTAGCCTTCCAGAAGCCATACGGTTGACTTAAGAAACACCTTGTGTATTATTTCTGTGCTTAAAAGTACAATGTCAATTTATTGAAAACAACTCTTTATAAACCTTGTGTTAGCAACAGCGCAATTTAAAGGACACATTTTCTTTGAAAAAGCCTCAGGTTAGTTTTTTGAAATTCCAAAAGGGAAAACGGTAGATTGTTTTACTAGTTCTGAAATATATTTTCACATTTTTTTTTGCTGTATTACGCTGCTGGCCGAATTCATAGCACAATTTTACGGACTACCCGGTGCTTGGATTTAGACTTAAACAACCTCTTAACCGCAGACGGGTGGTACGTGTTACGGCCGATATTAGAGTATCGAGTTACCAAGCAGTAAAGAATTCCATTGTGTGGAATTCTATTATTTTATACTTTGTTTTACAAAGGTTGTTTTCATAATACCTACTGGTTACTGTACTATATCAGTCAGTGGCGTAACTAGGATTTTGGGATCTGTAGGGAAATTGTACTGCACATTGGCGTTGCACTATTTTATTAGAATAATCCGTCTCGTTCCCTCGTGGGCAGAGAGCGGAGGATTTTTCATTCGCGCCATTTCATTTAGATGCTTTTGCGAACGTAATTTCATTTAAGTGACCTCATTGGAATATGAAGTGAAACCTCATTATAATAAGAAATGAAAGATGAGACGGTACAAGCCCATTATCGATACTTCGGCATACTGTTTGTGTTTGTATGGAGCGGTATTTTGCCATGCACTCGTTGTGGCGCACGCTCCTTAAAGACATAGTCAGTTTTTGTAATCTGTTGCAACGATTCTTTCAATGTGGTATGGTCGTTATATACATGATCGCGTCACATGTGCGACGACATCGACGATTTTTTCAATGTGGTATGGTCGTTATATACATGATCGCGTCACATGTGCGACGACATCGACTAAAGAGAATTCGGCAAGGACCTGGGAACTACTTAGTGGGAAACCTGTAGTCCATTATTTGACTTCCGCACTGTCAGTGTCAAATTTTAAAAAAAATCTGAAGTTATTTTCTAAATATTTATTTAAGACAAAAAGGAAATTGGGTATACCCTGGTCACCAGTAGTGTACCACATATTTAGTTACAAAAAGTTACAAAATGACATTGACATTTTATAACTTTGAAAAGTACTTTAGTTTTAAAAAACGCATTCGTGGCATTTTGCTTAACTGGAGGAATCAGCTATCTTATTTTTAACAACCTTAATTCACTTGATTAATGAAAAGCGATGAACTGTCAAATTTTACCAAATGTGACTTGTATCATTCCAAAAAATGCACATGCATAACCTGCTCAGAATCACAAATGGAGTGAACGGCGTTACGTTCAATCGTAAGTTTTATGTATTTGTACTCTTGTGCATGTTACATTATAAAAAATCTTTATAAATGTGTTGGCAATAATTGACTTGAAATTTAAATATTTGACAGTTACGAAGTTCCAAGTTCTACCAATACGATAAATAAGAAATTACTGAGTGAATTAGTAGTGGTGCTAAGATACCGTCGATTTGACAATGCGGATGTTAAGTATACACCGTACTTTTAATTTCTGATTCTGAGCAGGCGTTGTATGCGCATTTTTTAAAAGTGTAAGGCACAGTAACAAAAAAAAAGTAGCAAAGTTAAAGTACAATTTTACAGTGTAGTGAGTGCGCCTTGCGGATAGGCAACACACTTGCCAAGTAAGTGACGTCACCGCATCAATGCCAAAGTACAGGGTGCGCACCCCAACGGCGCAACCCTCGATGCGGTGACGTCACTTACTTGGCAAGTGTGTTGCCTATCCGCAAGGCGCACTCACTACAACAGTTCACATTATTTATTGAACTAGCGAATCAAAGTTGTTGAAAATAACATAACTGCCAGTTTTAGTTCACCAAGATGCCACGAATGGGTTTACTCTAACTGAAGTACTTCCCATGAGTTACAAAATGTAAATGCTATTTTGACAGTAGTAACTTTTTTGTAACTAAATGTTTAATAGACTGGTAAACATATTCACATTCAAAGCCCCTGCTCAGCATCACAAATGGAGTGATTATTAGATGGAAGCAATCAGTTTATACAGGGTGAGTTTTTTTTCATTACCACTATAGGGATCTCGGAAACCGTGAAAGATAGAAGGTTGGTTAAATGGAGAAAGAATTGCAGTTTTATGAGCTTATTCGGGATGTGCTTTTGTTTCTTTTAAAAATCCAAGGCCTACTAGATATAAGCAAAATATTAAAATTACTTAATCTTTTAAAGCTTGTCTAGCGCCGTTATTATTGAAAATAGAAAAAAAAAGAATAACAGTTTTAGCTATTTTTACGGTGTTTATCTTACACGTATTTTAGTTTTCTTCTAGCTTTCATAGTTTTTGAGTTATAACATTAAGTTACATTTTTTAAATAGCAATCATAGTTTGCTTAGACATTTAAAAAGAGCTCACTTTTCCGCTTAAAATGACATAAGGTTTGTTATACCTAGTGATGTAACAAACGCGTTTTTTTAAAATCGAATAAAAACCTAGAAAAAAAAACAGAAAAAAAAACAGAAAAAAAACGTTTTTTTTGTTTTTTTTTTGTTTTTTATTCATTTTTGTAATTGGCAGCACGTTTTGGTAGGTATGGTTGGCGGCATGTAAGCAAACGACAAAGTTTAAACTTAGTTTGGTTTTACTTGCACTTTAAAGTTCAAGAAAACTACAGCACAGACTAGACAAATTTTTAATAAATAACAGTAACATTTTATACCTACTGCCTACTCGTATTACTCACAGAACAGCAAAGCGTATGCATGGGTCTATGAGAGCACCCCCGCCCTACCCCTACTAATGGAAGTTGCTTTAAGCTGAACCCAGCTCTGAAACTGTCGATCTGATCGACGAATCAAGTTACGTTAGCGATTCATCAGGGTCATCAGACAGTGACATGGGCGACGTAAACTGCATGGATACTGACTCCGAGTCAGTTGAGGAGTCAGCTATGTCTGTTAGCGAGTAATTTCTGCATTATTATAATTTCTACAGGGTGTTAGGGAAGTCGACGAACACCCCATGAAGGAGCTTGGCCTGCAAGGCGGAAGGTCAGAGCTTCCATATCCTCGCTCTCACACCTGGCTGTCGCGTGTCAAATTCATGACACGTGGTGATGTGGTGACCATCACGCATTAGACAACCGCATTATTACCCATTATTCCCTCGAACTCAGGTCCCCAATTATTTAAAGCGACTAGCTTTTTTAAATGTTTTAACTCCCTGTATAATCACTACCAATTTTTTTTCTGGATAGTTACTTTAATTTAGAAGCTATTTCCTCTCTTACAAAATTTTAGTTGGGTGAACGGCTTAGCCACAAAAAATATTTTCTAAATCCCTAGAAGCCTAGTGTTTTGTTACAATTACTGATTCAGGCTTGTAGGGATTTAGAAAATATTTTTTGTGGCTAAACCGTTTACACACCTAAAATTTTTTAAGAGAGGAAATAGCTTATAAATCAAAGTAGCTATCCACAAAAAACATTGGTAGTGATTATACAGGGGGTTAAAAAAATATGGATGGATAATTAATTGTGATAAAGTTTTTAAACACCCTGTAATTTTCGAAATTAAGTTTACTGGTAAAATCCCATGGCCAAAAAATGAATAAAATCTATCAAAGATTTTTCCACTTATTTGAAAAAATTAAAAAAAGCTAATCTTCTTTAAAGCCCTCTAGTGGCCAAACTAAGCAACTTTGTATATAGGTAAGTTGAGTTAAATCATCATATTTTGGGCCAAGGATTCCCCCTAGAAATTTTTCCGTCGACTTCCCAAACACCCTGTATATCCACTTTGGCTATTTTTCTATTTTTCTTTAGAAATATTTGCTTTTTTTTTTCTTATTATAAATTCTATAATTCACTTTACCTACGAAATGTATTATTTTTATTTAAAAATATCTGTTTTTCGTTTTTCCAAACAAATTACTTGTTGCTATTCACTACACTTTAATTCTGAAAAAAAACGTATTTTTAAAAAAAACCAGGCCGCTTGTTTTTTTTTTACAAAAAAACAGGTTTTTTTTTTTAAACGAACGGTTTTTTTTGTTGCATCACTAGTTATACCTATTTTGCAAATAATTCTTTTATAATAATTTTCGTAATAAGAAAATGACGAAAACAAAAACTATGAAAGCTAGAAGGAAATTAATAAGTGTAAGATAAACACCCTAACAACTTTTATTCTTATTATTTTTTCTATTTTCAATAATAACATACAGGCTTTAAAAGATTAAGTAATTTTAATATTTTGCTTATATCTAGTAGGCCTTGGATTTTTTAAAAGAAACAAAAGAACACTTTGAATAAGCTCATAAAACTGCAATTCTTTCTCCTTTTAGCAAACGAGATATGCTCTTTTTAGAAATGTCTAAGCCAACTATGATTACTATTTAAAAAAAGTGGACGTGACTACCTCCCTGGACTTTCCCATACTGGAAACTGTTCATATCGTCTTTATTCAACAGTCTTTACAACATATCGAAATTTCAACTCGATGACTCACGTCTTCACCGTGATAAGCGTTTACACTTTCACGTAAATTGCGGGTAAATATAAAAGAATGTGTAGTTCAAAACGTGACCACCGAGCTTCTGTAGATGGCGCCAAGTGGACAAGCCGCCACTGTGCTAGTTATTTTCCTCAAAACGGCTGTAGCACCGAGGTGAAATTTTCTAAGTACCTGCAAATTATATTTTCTAGGGCATACAAAATCGATTTTTTTTATTTTCGCGGTAAAAGATTCTTTGACGCAAAAATATAACAACCGTTAGAATAAAAAAATTATTTTTCAAAAATAGAGGGAGGAGGGGGTCGGTGCGCTTACATATATCCACGAGTGTAATATTTTTTTGCATATTCATATGCTCCATTATGCACTGAGCAATTCAGTGAAAACCCCAGCTACCTATCTTGTTTTGTTTATTAATTAAAGGGGTTTAAATTTTCAAACTTCAAAGCTTCGTAGAGGGCGCCACAGATAATTCATGAGATTCTTTAAAAAACAGATCGATAGCCCTTTTCGGGGTCTATCAGTGTATGAAGTTTAAACAAATTCCTGTGGGCAGTTTTTGAGAAATGATTTTTAGAAAATTTCCAAAATTTTGAAAATTTGTAATTTACGCCCCTTAATATTTTTCAAAACACTTTTTATATCACCTCATGTTAGCCTTCATATACTATTCAGAAAAAAAAATCAATTGAATCGATTCATCCGTTTTTGAGTAATAGGGCGTTAAACTCAAAATTTTCAAAAAATCATAGCGCCCTTCATTTTAAACCTAGCGAGTTCGGCAAAAAACTAACAGATTTGTCTTATGACTCTCTATCGTTATCCGCGATAAAATTTTCAAAATTTTAATCACGAAAACAGTGATACCAAAAAAACATGCGTAACTTCCGCTTCCGGTTTCGGATTTTTTTGAAAAGCTTATTTTGTCGATGCATTTTCGATACACCCCCGCATTCTAAAGCGCATCAAAATCGGAGCAATACTTTCGGCTGTAGGAGCGTCACCCACCCACACACAGACAGACATTTTTTAAAAACCACTTTTTTGGGTTCCTAGAGGCCCAAAACGGATATTTCTGTGAAAATCTCGATTTCCAAAATTTTCATGATTCCAAGACTTCCCTATACCTATGGGTATGGGAAAGTAAAAATGTAACTTAATGTTATAACTCAAAAACTATGAAAGCTAGAAGAAAACTAAGAAGTGTAAGATAATCACCGTAAAAATAGCTAAAACTTTTATTCTTTTTTTTTCTATTTTCAATAATAACGGCGCTAGACCGACTTTAAGAAATTAAGTAATTTTAATATTTTGCTTGTATCTAGTAGGCCTTGGATTTTTTCAAAGAAACAAAAGGACATCTCGAATAAGCTCATAAAGCTGCAATTCTTTCTCCATTTAACCAATCTTCTATCTTTCACGGTTTCCGAGATCCCTATAGAGATCATGAAAAAAGACTCACCCTGTACTATAGTATCGAATTGGTGATTTATCATTACCGTTTGCGGAGAGTGCAGATAGGCAGACAACGCCTATAGTGTGGAATTTCACATTCGAATGCCACGATGGATGGAATTTTTTATCCGAATCAATATATCCGCGAACCGAGTTTCGAACTCGTGATTTTAATCTCTGCAACTGAGTACTCGAACATTACACCATATTGACATAGTAGTTAAGATGAACGTTTAAGAGTTATTAATAATAACCTGAGTACAAATCCACAAACACATACAAAAAAATCTGGTGTGATACACTCACACAACTTCCTTTTACAGTGTTCTTATAATTAGTCAAAAATTTCATTTTTAATTTTTAACCATTTGTCAAAAAATTTCATAAATTACAAATTCTACAAAAACGGTACAAAATAGAGCGTTAGTTAAAGATACAAATTTTCTCTAGAATTTTAAGGTGAATTAAAAAATGTAATAATATACCGGGTGTTTTATTTAAAATAGGAGTTAATAAAAAAAATAGAAAAAAAACAAAAGAAACCCACTTCAGAAGTATTCAACTGGAAAGGCACCTATTTCACATCAATAAACATTAAAAATGTAGTAAAAAAGTAAAGTTAAAAAAAATCGTTAGAGCCGTTTTTGAAAAAATCGAAAAAAACTGAAAAATTACTAGAGTAAACACCTACTTCCGGTTATGCGATTTTCTTAAAAAGCTTGCTGTCTCATCTACATAGTACGCAAAACTTATATATGAAGTTTCAACGCCGTACCTCTTTTCGTTTTTGAGATATTCTGTTCACAGACAGGCAGACACACAGACAGACACACAGACCAATGAAAAAAAATATGTTTTTTGGGATCAGGGGACTCAAAAACGTGAAGATCTGTTGAAAACTCAATTTCGAATTTTTGGGGTGAATCCAATACTTCCTTTATTGTAAAAGGAAGTAAAAACGACCAATCTCGTCCAAAAGCTTTGCATTAACAATGATACATAAGCTGGAGCAGAAACCATCCTGATAGGTTATGTCGTTCTCGAGATACAATGTTTACACCCATCTAGCCTTCGCCTTCGATAAATGTAATTTTCCGACTTTACTTTTCTTTAACGTCAAAGCGGTTGCTGTCTTCATAACAGTTGCGCAGTTTCATGATAATTCTGATTTGGTCGCGATTGAGTTGTTAAAGCAAAAATAGCACATTAGTCAAATTAATTGAGCCCGAATGTAATAACTCATATTCAATACTTGGTCAATTAGATATTAGGGATGAAATATTTAATGGTTTTGGGGGGCATTATTTTTAAGTTTTAATTACTACGTTTGCAGTTTCTGGAATGTTTTGAGGCCTGGATGTAATATAATCTTAACGAATGTATTAGGTGTTGGCTCCCGGTCGGTTGTTTCGGAGACCCGGGCGACACGTGCAACCAATGCACCGTGTCGAGGGGGCGCGGTTAGAAATGGAATTAAAAATAAGGAAGAAAGTTCCGTGCTGTGGTAGCGGCTCGACGTGTTTCGTGAAAGTGGACTGATTTGTGTAGTTAGTACCTAGCGCAAGAGATTCTGCGAGTATGCGAACTAATAATTATTTATAATGTGAGTTACAATAATGCGAGGCGAAACTGCGAGCGCGGCTATGCGTATTTCTAGGTAGTGAATTAGATTAGCTAAAGTAGAATGTATTGCTATAGTAGTTAGTTGAATGATGTTTGGTAGATTTTTGGCAATTGCAGCAGATGATAAACAGGTTATTGCGTGTGCTGGTCGATTATGTGATAATCAAAGGGTTGGATCCCGCAGGAGCACGAAGTCGCGCATAGTGGTCCGCGGAAGCATGAAGTTCCGTAATGATGATAACCCCGCGGAAGCACGAAGTTCCGCAGTGGGCAGTAGCTTTGCAAGATTTATGGTAATAACTACTGTGAAAGACCAGTCTCCTAGGGGTTATTACCGACTCTGTACTGTTTGTAACAATAGTTAATCTAGTGGATTACTATTCGGCAGTACTAGCGAAAAGTACGGACAGCTAACCCAACCAGTGAAGGCAGCGATGACGTGCCAAAGGGTTGATGCTGACCGATGCAAGACCAAGTATTGTAATGTCACTGCCAGAAGTACGGAGGGGCTAGGAGTGCGGCCACCCCCGGTGAGTACAATTATTATTATCGATGAGATTTATAGGTCACTAAGTTTATGTTCTTTTACATTTAACTACCTGCCTCCGCCACTGCCAAGGAAGGCTCGAACCTGCACTGTTTGTGCCCCGTTGTCGCCTCGTGGCCATGGGTGAGTTGCATCCACCACTTTGACACATTTCAAAAGTAATGGAAATTGAATTTTAATATAACACACGAAAACTGGTCTAACACTCAGTTGCAATTAAGAAGCTTCCCCAATTAATAATCAATTACAGTCTTCTATGGAATCGCACCAAGAATGAATTCGAGATCGAAATCGAATCGTGAATCGTAAATTAATCTGAATCATTTGATTAGAAACAATTTTAATTAAATTCGATTTTTATTACATTTGATTTTTAAGAAATCTGACTCTGTGTTTCTTACATTAAATTCAGTTGTACTGCCGAACGGAAACAAATCAAGTTTTTATCCAAGCCTAGAAGAAATTCACTAATTCGTATGAAAGGAAATGCTAAGCTTCTTGAAAGCTATCACTTGCACAGTTACATAATTTTAGATTTGGGATATCCAATTCATAACTACTGACATTGGTCAGATGAAGCCATCTTCGAGAGAATAATTCAAATTTCAATTTGATACGTAAAGTTTTGAAAATAGTTCTGCGTGTTATTTGATTCAATTAAGCTACATACTTCAATAACCGATTTTAATTTACAGTGACAATTAAATGTTATCCAGTTTCGTTATAAAGGAATAAGAATTCACATTCGCAAATACAGGGTGGCCAGATAAGAATGCAAAGTGCTGTATCTCGGAAACTATTCGTCGTAGAGACTTTCGGTAAAAAATTTTATGACTAAAGTGGCCAAAAGAAGACCGTGGAAAATATTTTCAGATTTCCAAAATGGTCACCAGGGGGCGTAACCGCCATCTTAAACTTTTAAAGTGATTTTTCACTGAAATCCACCTAGTAAATGTTACCAAAAGATATATGCTTGCTTATTAAAGCTAAGCTTTACTCGAGTAATTTTTGTTTAACACTTTTTGACTTATCTATTAAAATAAAGTGGTGGGGGGTAATTCAATGTTTTTTTAAATAAACAGCTGTAACTCCTAAACCACTGAACGGATTTTAACAAACTTAGTCTCGTTGGAAAGCATTTATTGTTCCATGGAACCCATCTTACCTGTGATATGTCTAATTCTTAGTGATGCCGCTAGAGCGCGTTTTTTGATATAATAACAGAAAATTGCAAAATTCTCTAAAAAATTAAATGCAATAATATGACTTTTTTTTCATAAAAATGTAGTGAAATGATACCTAAATAGGCTAGTGAAAACCGTATCTCGATATCTTATTCGTAGCCTGAAATATCGAAGAAAGAAAATTTAGTTATTATATAATTTTAAAAAGACGTCATTACACCGATATTTATTGTTATTTATTTGTCTTTTTTCAAGATTCAATGATAAAATTTCATAATTTAATAATTTTTAAATAAAAGTATTCTTAGTTCAAATAATTGAAAAAACCTGTTTTATTTTATTATTAGGTATCATTTCACTACATTTTAAATTAAAAGTCGTATTATTGCATTTAATTTTTTAGAGAATTTTGCAATTTTCTGTTATATCAAAAAACGCGCTCTAGCGGCATCACTGAGAATTAGACATATCACAGGTAAGATGGGTTTCATGGAACAATAAATGCTTTTTCCAACAAGACCAAGTTTGTTAAAATTCGTTCAGTGGTTTAGGAGTTACAGCTGTTTATTTAAAAAAACATTGAATTACCCCCCACCACTTTATTTTAATAGATACATCAAAAAGTGTTAAACAAAAATTACTCGAGTAAAGCTTAGCTTTAGAAACCATATATTTATTATTTATTATACTTTAAAAGTTTAAGATGGCGGTTACGCCCCCTGGCGACCATCTTGAAAATCTGAAAATATTTTCCACGATCTTCTTTTGGCCACTTCGGTCATAATTTTTTTTACCGAAAGTCGTTACGACGAATAGTTTCCGAGATACAGCACTTTGCATTCTTATCTGCCCACCCTGTACTCTGTAGTTTAGTATACAGGGTGGTCCACTTTTTTGTAGCAGGACTTTAATAGTAAACAGAAAAACTTATTTCAAAGCGAAAATTTAATATGAACATAAGCCTTGAAACTCTTTGTTTTGAAATTACAGGGCGTTCAAATTTTCGAAAAATATCATTTTTTACAGTACCCTAACCAGCTGAGATAATTGAACTAAATTTGGTGGGCAACTCTATCCTAAATGCTAGTACATTCCGTGACAATATCAAGGCCCTCGATCGACCAGTGGCGGAGATGTGGGGTTTCGCGACCAATCAATTTAAAAATTTACTAGTACGACCCTGTTGAAAATAGAAATTTGTTTGAATAAAAAACATGGATTGGACCAAACTATTGAAAGTTACTACGCAACCGTGGGAGATATGGGGAAATGTGAAGAGACATTTGTTGTAGAGAATTAAACGCTCTTTTTGGAAAAGAAACACTTTCGAATTTCAACATGGTCGTACTAGTGAATTTTTAAATTTATTGGTCGCGAAACCACATCTCCGCCACTGATCGATCGAGGGCTTTGATATTGTCACGGAATGTAGTAGCATTTAGGATAGAGTTGCACACCAAATTTAGTTTAATCATCTCAGCTGGTTAGGATACTGTAAAAAAAATATTTTTTCGAAAATTTGAACGCCTTTTATCTTAAAACGAAGAGTTTCGGGGCCTATGTTCGTATGAAATTTTCGCCTTGAAATAAGTTTTTCTGCCTACTATTAAAGTCCTGCTACAAAAAAGTTGACCACCCTGTATATTTAATGGCAGTAAATGTTAAAAAAATCTGGTGTGATACACGCACACGACTTCTTTTTTTACAGTGATCTTATAAAATTCCACAGAAACCGTACATAATAGAGCGTTAGTTGAAGAGACATTTTTTATCCAAAATTTTAAGCTGAATTCAAAAATGTAAAGAGGAGTTAATAAAAAAAGAAAAAAAAACCAAAGAAACCCATTTTAGAGGTATTCAACTAAAAAATCATCCATCTCACATCAATACACATTAAAAATGTAATTAAAATGCAAAGTTTAAAAAGGAAATCGTACGAACCGAGCCGTTTTTGGAAAAATCGAAAAAAAACTGAAAAATCGCAAGAGTAAACACCATAATTGCGGTTATGCAATTTTCTTCAAAAGCTTGCTGTCTCATCTAGATAGTACACAAAACTTATATATGAAGTTTCAACGCCATAGCTCTTTTCTGTTTTTGAGATATTCTGTCCACAGCAGGGTTTGAAAAAACCCGGGTTTTTTCAGAAAAACCCAACCTACTGGGCCGGCCCATGGGGGTTTTTCCCGTCTTCCCGGGGGTTTTTCCCGTCTTCCCGGGCTCATCGGTTTTTTTTCGACAAGCTGCACTAGGATTCCGCCGTCTGAGAGGTCGGACATTCTAATCTAGAACATTTGCAAGGCACGTAAATTCACAATGTGTAGATATTATTGCAATGGTTTTGAGCCCTGCACCCCAAACTCTGCAAGATTTTATTTGACTGCAAAGCTAAGTATTAAATTTGCTAAAAATGTTCATATTTGCAATGAGATGCTATTGATTCACAAAATAATTAATGAAACAATGAAATAAGAATAGCTCAAGTCTCATGGGGATCTTAGTTAAATATTAATTCAGTTAATAAATGGGTTTGTGCTATAAGTAATTGTCGAACCAAATGATATTTTAATAATGACAAGATGGATCGCTAAATGCAAGGGAATTGCAGCGTAGCATTAAAATACAATTTACTTGAGGAAATCTAGTCAGGGTTCTAGTAAGAAAGATAAATTAAAAGCCAGAACTTACAATCATGCAAAGAGCAAATAAGACGAAGGCATTAATGCATTTAAAAGGGGTCAGAAGAATCCAAAGGCAAAGGTTAGAAGAAATTGCAGAAAAGAAGACACATTGAACTCATAATTGTGACGAAATTCAGACAGTGTTTTAAACAAACAGGAAATACGCGAAATAACCGCTTTAATCAATACAGTGTCATGTGGACAAATAAACTTAATTAAAAAGTCGTGCAGTGAAAATTGGACACTCCATAATTAGTATTAATGTAAATAATTATTTAAGACACAGTTATATTGTACATATTCTTAATGTTAACTAGTTTTAGTGTTAAAAGACAGTCAATTGAACATAGTTTATATCCGGTTTTTAAATTAATATCACTAGCTTTTGTTAATTACCGGCAAAAACAACAGAAGACAATTGAATAATTTTAATGTACTGACATGCAAATTTGTGCTCTGTATTTAATTAAAGATTTAAGTTAGTAGAAATAAAAATACAAATCTCAAACTTCACCAGTGTGTCGAGCAAATTTTTCTGTGCAAGTGACATTATTTGTGGCAAAATCGGCCACCATAAATTGTTCAACCCCAGAAGCAGGTGCAACATAACCTAGTTCCGCAGCTGTTGAGGTCCGACAGCCACGAAGAAGGTGTACCAGATCCGGGTCTAGGACATTTCGCCGTCGCCATTTCGCCGTCTGCCATTTCGCCGTCAACTTGAAAGCGGAACAAAGACCGTGCTGCCAAATAATTATATTTTAATTTATTTTTATTCTTTAATGTAATGCAACCTTCACTTTATTTATTTGGACATTAATTTGCTTTCTTATAAACTATCAACTTTGTTAACTTACAATAATATACTTGTACTCCGTTGCCGGAAGAAAATGCATAATAAGTTTAATAATTTCTTAAACAGCAAGTATAGAGTAATATTTAAATTTTAAAGTAACATATATATAGGGTGGTTCAAATTTATCTCGGGAAACTTTAGGAATACACAGAACCCTTCAAAATAAAGCGGAAAACGTTAATCAACTTATATCGAAAAACGTATAATAAGCGAGATGTAAGACGTTGAAGTTGAGTTAAAAAATCTGGTGTGATACACTCACACAACTTCCTTTCACAGTGATCTTATAATTAGCCAAAAATTTGATTTTTAATTTTTAAGCATTTGTCAAAAATTTTCAAAAATTACAAATTCTACAAAAACGGTACAAAATAGAGCGTTAGTTAAAGAGACAAATTTTCTCTAAAAGTTTAAGCTAAATTCAACAATGTAATAATATACCGGATGTGGGTGTTCTATTGAATATAGGAGTTAATTAAAAAAAAATAGAAAAAAAAAACAAAAGAAATCCATTTCAGAAGTATTCAACTGGAAAATCACCTACCTCACATCAATACACAATAAAAATGTAATAAAAATGTCAAGTTTAAAAAAGGGCAAATCACTAAAATCTTCATAACGAGCATAGGGAATTTTCTGAACCAAATCATTATAATGACCACCATGTGCATGATAAAAGGATTAGCAAAAAGTAACAAGTATGCTCATTACCATCAACAACTAATCATACGGTTTAATGCATATAAGAAGTGTAACTGTAATAACCTTTAACGTCCACCTAATGGGAAGTAAATGTGAATAATATTTTAAAGCTATTAAAGATTTCGAACATATATCATTTAAAACACATAAAACTTTGATTCCATGTTTTGTTTAGATATAGAAAAGTGAAAAAATGTTTTTTTAAGTCTGAAATGTAAAATAGTCGACGGCGAAATGGCGACGGCGAAAAGGCAACGGCGAAACGGCGACGGCGAAACGGCGACGGCGAAATGGCGACCGCGAAACGTCCCATTCCGACCAGATCCTGCTGCCGTGTGGCGAAGTTACCAGCGTGTTCAGAAGTCCGAGGGAAACGTGCCTGCATGCCTGCAGTAATATCCGACCCATAAGAGTACGCCAGCGAGGACAGCCGAGCCTTCGATTCCTGCGATCCAAGATCGCAGAGGCGAGGTACTGTAAATTTTAAAATCTAAATAAATGAGCGCCTGGAAAGTCAAGTCAACACACGAAGAGCTTTACCTGAAACTATTTAGGCCGAATTCCTTGCCGTATCAGTATTTGCAGCAGTAAAAAGGTTCAGCATCCAGATTTGAGGTTAGGCGGAAGGCAATTGGGAAAGGACGCCGAGATACACAAAAGCATCCTAGACGCGGCCCCAAAATAACAATCGCTGAAACAAAGGAGAGTTTAATGCCGGGAAACCAAATGAATGCAAATACTTACATTCGAGCTGTGACCGATTTCTGTTTGTTTTGATTTATTCATTTAACGCTACCGAGCAGCGGCGGCCATCTTTACTTGCACTTGACCCAGATTTCAAATTGTAGGTTGTGCGCACCGAAGCTTTGTTATACAGGTCTGCACTTGATAAATTTCAAAACCAATTAATTAACTCTGAACTCAGCTGAGACGAGTTTCACTTTACCGAACCTGAACTAGTGTAATAATATTATTTGCAGATGAATAAAATTAAATAAGGGCATACAACTGTTTATTTTACCAAGTAAAGCACAGACAAATTTTAATCAACCCACTATTTGACAATTAGCACCAATCAAAAATAATAATAATTTGCGTGGTAACTATTTCTTTATTTATTTATATTTTATACAAATCTCTAAAACCATACAAACCATTGCAATATGTACAGTATACTCTCTGTTAGGCGGACACCCACGATCGCTGAAAATTTGCTCGCTTAAAGGAGGCTTGCCACATGGTTTTTGCGATTTTTTCTTAGGTCTATCTTCGGCGCCGGCATCTTCAGCTTCCATTGAAAGATACTTTTCTGCATTCGGACTTGTTTGGAGTAAACTTCGAAATCGCCTAGGCGTGGAAAAAGCCACAAAACTAGTGCAAGTGTACAGACATTTGCGCTCAACTGATACACACCCTATTTACTGGTAATAATTAATTGTTCTTGTTCTAATATTCTGTTTTTTACAATCATTAATTATATTTATAATGTTCTATTATTCTTAAAAGTAATTAATTGTGTTTTACTAATTTGTAATAAAATTCTAAAAGTTGAGGTTTTTTGTTCAAATTGTCTAACCCAAGTTGTGAGTTTACTAGTCCCTTAGAGTGAATCCAGGACCGAAAAACTCAGTGGGTTTTTCGAGCGGGTTTTTTCACGTGGGCCCAGCCCGAAAAAACCCGTCGGGTTTTTTCGGGCTGGGCCCACTGTGGCGAACCCTGGTCCACAGGCACACATCCGGACATACAGACAGATATACCAATGTACAAAAACATGTTTTTTTGGGTAGGGATTGACCGATACGGGATTTTTGGCCGATACCGATATATCGGCCCATATACCGATATAATCGAGGCCGATACGCCGATATATCGGTGGATATATTCTCATTGCTCTCTCCCACTACTTTTTGACTACATGCATGCACGTGTGCGTCGCTGCATGCTGGATTCGGGCGTGGTAATCCCCTAAATACGAACTCATGCTTAGGTTTGTTTATGCAGGTGTTCTTTTATCATTTCGTTTTAGTAACGCAGTTTAACACAATCATTTTTACTCGTGACCTATTAGGTAGTACTATTAACAATTTCTGATGATGCAAGGGCTTAAAATGGCATCGTCTGATCGAATGTTTTTGAAGATGGACCGAGCTTTGTGGACTAGTGGTTACCACGTCTGCTTAGCATTGGGAGGTCGTGGGTTCGATTCCCGTGGCCGTCTGCTTTGATTCAGGTTTTTAGGTGGTTTTCCTGAGTCAACATAGTACCTTCTCTGAAGCGAATGTCGGAGCAGTACTTCTCCACTTTTCCTGGCTTCTCTTGCATTCTCCACCCATCCTGAGATTTCCGTGCTGGCTGAAGAGGGACGCAAGGTCCCTATAGCAGCCCGCCCCCAGTTATGGGAACTGAAATGACCCTGAACTTTTACCTTTTTCTTTTTTGCTGATGTACTGCATTCCAGAAGCGAGACGAATCTGGAAGATATTTCGCTGCATGGTGCAAGTCACTTGATCGAGAGCCTAACATTTTTACATAATAATTTACAAAAATTGAATTTTCAATATTAGATAGTAGTTATGTTTTATACTCCACATTGTTCGTTTACATTATATTGTTCATTTCTTATAATAAATATTAAAATATGTATTAAATATTGAAATATTAAATCTTGAAAGGAAATTCATTTTTGCCGATATATCGGCAAAAAGGAAGGCCGATATGACCGATAACGATATATCCCTAATTCGGCCGATATGCCGATACCGATTATCGGTATCGGTCGATCCCTATTTTTGGGTTCAAGGGACTAAACGTGAACGTTTGTTGAAACTTCAATTTCGAATTTTTGGGGTGAATCCAATACTTCCTTTATTGTAAAAGGAAGTAATAAATTCAGGCATTCTTTATACAAGTAGGTATGCCCTCGTAAATTTTGTTTTCAATACAAGATCCAGTGTACGCAATTTTCCACAATAGGCTGGAAAACTGAAAGAAGTTTAATTATTGACCTATTGCAAGCTCACGAATAATTTAAACTGTGATTGTGAAGGGCCGATTGTATTTTTAATATACTTTGTGTCCGCGGCTTGCGTTCACATAAGGTATAACTAAACATTTTCGAGTTAGATGTTAATATTCTAGGAGTCGCTCCTGCTTGTTCTCAAACCAAGATTTTGAAAAAATCAATCAAATTAATTAATATACAGGGTGTTTTTAGAATCCATTTTTTTTTAAATGGCCAAGTGTAAACTACCTTTATCAGAAGAGGTAACAAAAAAAGTATTAAGAAAAGTTGTTTAGAATTAAAAGTAATGGCAGACTTTAAATTTTTTGGTTTTTTATACCAACATACTTTTTATCGTGGTTGTAGGACGCATTCTAACTAGTTCATGAACTAAGATGTTAAAAAAATAATGGAGTGCCTCCTACAGCTACGATAAAAGGTGTGTTGGTATAAAAAATCCAAAAGATTTAAAAAAATCAAAGTAGGCCGATTTGTCTGAAAATTGAAAGTCTAACATCACCCTTAATACTAACAACTCAGATGGTAAAAGCAGAAGCCATTATATTAACACAATATTCTCGCAACTTAGCTCTAAGAGTGTTACTACTAGGTTTAAAAGATCCAATTGGTTCTTTAATGCGTACAAAAAATCCTGCAGATTTAAATGCTGCATTGCGTATGTTAACCAACGATTTTCAATTAACGACTAGCCAGCAAAAACCAGCTCAGTCGTCCAAGTTTAAATTTTCACAAAAATTAAACCCTCAGAATAAACCATTCTTTCAAAATAGACCAAGAATGACATTTCCCTTGCAATTAACAAATTATCCTCATAATTCGCAACCTGCGTTTAAACAAAATTATTTCTATAACAATGCACAGGAACATTCTTCGAATAATAATGCACGTTCACAAAGTAGTAGAAATCAAGTTGATGTTTTTAGGCCCAATCAAACAAAAAACTTTCCAAAACCAACTCCCATGAGTATTTCTACAAGGAATACCTGGAAACCTCAGAATTCACAATTTTCAGGCCAAAATTATCGCCAAAACCAGTTCAAACCCAACAATCAAAATTATTTAGTTGAAGAACTGCACAATATCGACGACTCTCAACCCTCAGTTGAAATGCCCGATGAACATGACGATAATCAAGCCGAAAATCAGTTTTTTCGGGAAGAAGCCTCGGAACATCTCGAATCCCAAGATTTCAATTGAATTCATACAATGACAGTGCATTACCCTATATTTTATTTCCAGAAAATAAATTAAAAATTTTAATAGATACTGGAAGCACTAAATCTTTTGTTAATCCTAAAATCGCTCAAAAATGTTTTAAAAATTCAATTATAAATGACCCTTTTCAAATATCAACAGCACACGGTACATCAGTAGAAAATTTTAGTACTCGTGTCCCCTGTTCAAAAATATTTAAAGCCAACGTAGCACCATTAAAATTTTATTTATTCAATTTTCATAAGCATTTTGATTGTTTGCTTGGAATGGATAATTTAAAATTACTTAAGGCAACAGTAGATTTAGATAAAGACTTGTTAATAACACCGAATGCACAAATAAAAATAAATTATTATAGCTCTCCAATGGTAGTACAACCTAATTCTGAACAAATAATTAAAATTGATGTTCAAAATATTAAAGAAGGTGACGTAATCGTGCCTTATACAAAAATAGCAGATTTAGAAATACCACAGTGCCTTACTAAAGTGCACAATTATCAAGCAATTTGTTCCATTCTGAATCAATCAGATTCTATTAAAAATGTAGGTTCCCTAAAACCATTAAAAGTAGAAAAATTCGATGAATACGAATCTCTTGGTAAAAGGAGTCCTAATTTTAATAATTTGAATTTCGAAAAATACAAATTCGACATTTCAATGGTTCGAACTGAACATATGAATTCAGAAGAACGTCAAATTATTTTAAAGCTAATTAAAGAATATTCCGATATATTTCATGTTGAAGGTAACCAGTTAACTTTTACAAGTGAAGTTAAACATTCAATAAAAACTGTAGATGAAATACCAGTCTACACTAAATCGTACAGATATCTTGAAATTCATAGGAAAGAAGTACAAAGGCAAATTGCAAGTATGTTAGAGCAAAATATAATTAGGACTTCGCATTCCCCTTGGTCATCCCCAATATGGATAGTCCCCAAAAAACTTGATGCATCTGGCAAGCAAAAATGGCGAATTGTGATAGATTATAGGAAATTAAATGAAAAAACTATAGGTGATAGGTATCCCTTGCCAAATATCAACGATTTGCTAGATAAATTAGGCCGTTGTCATTATTTTACCACCATTGATCTCGCATCAGAGTTTCACCAAATTGAAATGGCTGAAGAGGACATTCAAAAAACTGCTTTTAGCACAGAAAATGGAAAATTCGAATTTTTACGCTTACCTTTCGGGCTTAAAAATTCCCCGTCCTGCTTCCAAAGGGTTATGGACAATATGTTAAGGGGTATACAAAATAAAAAATGCCTCGTGTATCTCGACGACATTATAGTTTTTAGTACTAGCTTACAAGAACATGTCGATCGCTTAAAAGAAGTATTTGATACGCTAAGGCAATCAAATTTTAAAATTCAACTAGATAAGTCAGAATTTCTAAGGAAGGAAGTTGCTTATTTAGGTCATCTTGTAACAGCAAATGGCGTAAAACCTAACCCGGAAAAAATTAAAGCAATTCAATGCTTTCCATTGCCAAAAACCTCCAAACAAATAAAAGGCTTTCTTGGTCTTTTAGGTTATTATAGAAAGTTCATAAAAGATTTTGCAAAAATCACAAAACCTTTAACTAAGTGCTTAAAGAAGGATTCTGTAATAAATCCTAAAGATCCCGAATATATTAAATGTTTTGAGTTATGTAAAAATTTACTAATTAACGAACCAATTCTTCAATATCCAAATTTTTCTGAACCATTTATTTTAACGACCGACGCAAGTAACTTTGCGCTGGGCGCCGTTCTTTCTCAAGGTAAAATCGGTTCCGATCTACCAATAGCTTATGCAAGCAGAACTCTTAATTCTTCAGAAATAAATTACTCCACAATCGAAAAAGAGCTGTTAGCTATCGTGTGGGCTGTAAAATATTTTAGGCCGTATCTCTTTGGCAGAAGATTTAAAATTGTAACCGACCACAAACCCCTTCAGTGGCTGTTTTCACTTAAGGAGCCAAATTCAAAGCTAGTGAGATGGCGTCTCAAACTAGAGGAATTTGACTACGAAATTATTTATAAAAAAGGTTGTTTAAATAAAAATGCAGATGCTTTGTCTCGTGTAGAACTTAATATGAACGAAGCCACAAAAGAACCTTCAATATTTGAATATATGGAAACATTTAACGAACAACTTAAACCAAATCCAAATCAAACTGATAATGAGTCAATTATTGTCGAAACGGGTGATGTAGATAACTTAGCTAACGCCGTCGAAGACAGTAACGAAACGGTTCATTCAAATATCGAAGACCCAATAGCAGGGATTCCTATTGTTGACTGTCCCGTAAATTTTGGGAAAAATCAAATAATTATATCAGAAGTAAACTTTGCACCAGCAGAAATTTCTAAAATTAAATTATATGAAACCAAGCAAAGAATATTGGTACAATTTTCAAAAAATAATTATGAACAAGAAATAATTAGATTTATTAAAGAACATGTAGTGCCAAAAGTTAAATACTATGTTTATTTTGAAGACCCAATATACGAAAAATTTAGCTCTGTGCTTATATTTCAAAAATTCTCAAATTAATATGATTAAATGTACTAAAAAATTAATCGACGTCATTAACGATGACGAAATTAAGCAAACTATTCAAGCTCATCATGAAGGCAAAAGTAATCATAGAGGGATCGAAGAAACAGTAAAGCGAATAACCAATACGTACTATTGGCCCAATCAACAAAAATCTATTCAAACTTTTATAAACGATTGTGAAATCTGCCAATTAACAAAATATGACAGGAGACCACTTCGATTAGAATTCAATATTACACCTACTGCTGTTAAACCATTTCAAATTGTACATAAACCATTTCAAATTGTACATGTCGACAGTATATCTTTAGAAAACTGCAAGTTTTTGACAATCGTAGATTATTTTTCTAAATATGGCCAAGCATATAAGCTTAATTCGTCACAAGGAATCGAAGTAATTAATAATCTTGTAAAGTATTTTATCCATCATTGTATACCAGAACAGATCATTTCCGATAACGGATAAGAATTTAAAAATTCAGTTGTAAGAGAACAACTAGAAACCCATAGAATAAAAATTCACTTTATTAGTTCGCAACACCCCGAATCAAATGGTATTATTGAGCGTTTTCACTCAACCTTAATAGAGCATATTAGGCTACTTAATAATCAAACCGAATATAAAAAAGAACCAATCGAAATTAAAGTTATTTATGCACTTCTAGCTTACAATAACACTATTCATTCTGTAACAAATCTTAAACCATACGAAATAATAACAGGACATTTAGGTACAGAATCCCCTTTTAATCTAGAAATAGACAAACAATTAGTAAACAACTATATTTCTAATCACAAGGAAAAACTTAAATTGTTGTATCAAAAATTAAACACAGATATACAACAACAAAAGGAAAGGGTTATAAGTAAAGCAAACGAAGTCCGCGAAAACTTGAGCAAAATTCCAATTCCAACAAGAGTGTTTGTCAAAAATAAACAAAAACAAAGCAAAACGCGCAATAAATTCAAACCTGAAGTAGTTAAAAGCATTAATCCCAATCTAAAAACAGCTGAAATTAATCCAACTCATCATAATACTGTTAATAAAATACACATTTCGAATATTAAAAAACCGAAGTGTAAAACTTATAAATTTAAAAACGTTTCAGGTTCCTTGCCATCGGACAAGGGATAAAAATAAAGAACATCACCGAAAATTTAGGCGTTCTATCCATAAACCTGGGATCCGCCAAACTTCAAAGAACGGATCACACGTTCGTCCATTATTATAATTTAGAACCGCTATATATAGAGTATAATAATCTTAATATTCAATACGAAAATCTTAGGTTAAGTATAGCTAATAATGAAGCTTATACACGAGAATTAGATAATTACAATAAGGTAGCTCAATTTAGTAGTAAAACAATATTGGCAAAGATCGAAAACGTAAAATTCATAGCTTAAATAACCGAACCAAAAGAGGTTTAATCAATGGATTAGGATCACTAATTAAAGGCTTAACTGGAAATTTGGACGCTAATGACGGAGAAAAAATCTACAAAATTATTAATCATTTAGAAAATAACCAAGATTCACTAAAAACTCAACTAGAAATGCAATATTCCGTTAGCAACCAACTTGTTCGAAATTTTAATGATACAATACGAGATATTCAGCATAATGAAATAATGTTAAAATCTAAAATAATACAGCTCAGTGATCGTGTTAAGATCGAAGCTACACGTCAAGATATTCTTTTCGCTGGAAGTTTGTTTAACCAATTACTAATTCTTTATGGCTCACTACTTAATACCTTACAGGATATAGAAAATTCAATAACTTTCTGCAGAGTAGGAACCTTGCATCCTACAATAATTAAATCCAAGGAATTGTTCCTTGAACTCCAGAAAATTTCGGATCATTATAGGAATCAGTTTCCCTTCGAATTAAAGTACGAAAACATCTTAGATTTTGAATCCATTCTAAAAGTAAATTGTAAAATCGATTCAAATAAAATTACATATTTTCTGTCAATACCTATTGATTTTGAAAAAGAATATGACCTCTACTATTTAGTTCCGATTCCTTCAAAACATGAGTCAGAATTTGTGACAATTATTTCGAGTGGAAAATATTTGCTGAAGTCAAAATTTGGTAATATGGTAACACCTCTAAATGACAAATGTACCCAAGGCAAACCCTAACACTGTTCATATCAACTACAATCTAATTATAAAGCATCCTGTGCAGAGGACATCCTATTGAATGGAAATTCAAGCAAGTGTCTCTTTACTAAAATTGAAATCTTAGAAAATCACATCGAGATCATCCCCGAAATTAACCAATATCTGTCAGTTTTTCCGAAAGAAGAAAAGCTCCAAATTCAATGCCAGAAGGACATCGAAACAAAATTGCTGTCAGGAATCTATTTAATAAAAGAAAATCCGCATTGCAACTTGTTTTTCCGAGGCCGAGAACTACGTTTTCAAGAAGCCAGTTACGGAAGACCATTGGAGTTACCAATAAATCCAATAATTCCGATTAGGGAAACTTATCGGGAAACATATCATATCCCCAGTGGCTGGACGATTATTCTGTACGTAATATTAATCATCGTCGTAATCCACATTTTAACCAAGAAATGGAAAAACATCCGAAGAAAAGGAATCTCATCGAAAAATCAAGAATTGGAAGCCCAACCTTCAAAAACAACAGTGAAACTTCCGGAGGAAGCTTCGTTCTAAAGATGGAGGAGTTATATTACAGGCAGTTCCACGTAATAGCAGTGTTAGTGAACCTGGCGGCTTATGTGACTTTGTTGTGTCAGCGGAATCCACGCGCTCGCCTGAGTTATGACATCTTGCACTTTTTATGTTATCAGCGGCAGTCTGTAGTTAGAACTCGTAATAGTAACATGTGCTTTGCGTAATATTTGTAATCTTTGTCAAAATAAAGTTGTTTTTAAAAAGGACCTTACGGCAATACGTAATTTAAGTTACATACATTTGTATATATGCTGCAAAAATTACGTATTAACTCCATGTTACGTTATTAAGATGCACATTCTGAGTAGGAAAAAAGTTACACAAAAATTCCTGGTCTTATATTTTCGAAGATATATCGAGGTTTTATTAATTTCAAAACTAGCAGAACTGACAACATTATTTAATTACAAATAGGTAAGGCTACATTGTTTTCATAGATATAACACTTATAGCCTGTTCAGTAAACATAAAAACACAAAGTGGCCTTTGATTTCCAAAATTTCATGAGTGTACTTCCAGAATTTATCTTTGTCTAGCAACGTACTTACAAAAAGTTACTAAAACAAATAGGTTAAGGGTGTGACATTTACTTCCCATCTGTCATAAATATTGTAATTAACTACTTTTAAGGATATACAAATACTGTGTTTGATACCATTGACATAGCGTTTATTAATAGGTATTTTTATTACATTTTATAAAACTTCAGGTGAGAATTTCTAGAAAAATTTCTACTTTGACATCGACAATGAGAAATACTAATTGTAATTTTTAAATTCAAATCTGCCTGTCTGCAGGTGTGGAAACCTTTGCAAAACAAAATACAGAATCCCTAATACGAAAATTATATGCACATACCAACTTAAAAAAAATTTTTTGTGTTTACTAAATGCCCTATAATTGAAACTACTGTAATTTTCCACTGATCTGTTATTTGTTGTTTATGTCTGATGTACGAGGTATACCGGGTGGCAATGAGATAAGAGCCATGTCTCTATCTCCTTTACTTATCAACGGATTTGCATTAAACTTGTTGCAAGAATATTAAACATAATTTCGGATTGACAGACGAATATAATCAAAATATGCAACTTCTGGTTTTACCGGAAATGTCATTAACCTTGATTTTTTAAAGAGATCACCCTACATATTTTATGTTTTTTGGAATCTAAGGCTCAAACTACATACGTCAGTGATGCCAAATTTGTTTAGGTATCACAATCATATTTTAAAAATTAATTAATTAAACATCTTTCAGTTTTAAATAAATATAAAGTAGGGCATAGTGCCCATCGTTAGACTAGTAATTACAAATTCTATCTAATAGTACGATGGCTCTTGGTAGTGTCATTTAAAAAAATAGCTTTTCCTAAAAAAACTCGTTTAGCAAATTTTAGCCGTGTAGAAGGTTTAATTACATATTTTCATCGTAGTCAACCAAATTTCTAAAACTGGTGTTTCACTGCCATTTCAACAACCGCACATTGAACATCTGGAAATATATCGGTGTTTAGGACTTGATTTCATACAAAACTGCATTGGTTAGATAAACTATTGTTTTCTTTTTATTAATTTTAAGTTTGCGTTAGTCAAGTTCTCTATTTCTGATGATGTGGTGTTCATTAAATTACTTATTTCTTCATTAGTTACTGGGGATAAAAATATGGTCGAATTATCTGGGGGAACATTTTCATAATTAATGTATTGATTGTATAATTTATTCTTTCGGCAGGCAACAAGCCGCGGCTGCGCCTTGGCTTGTACTTGCCTACCTCAAATGTTAATAGGTCCTTACATTCCTTGTTACTTAAATAGCTATTACAGTTATTGAACAACGATATATTTTTCAGTTGCTAAATTAGGATTCAGAGCATAGCTGATTCCAATTATCTCGAGTAACATGTTCAATATACGTATCCAGTTACCCTTGTCAAATGTTTTAATAGTTTTATTTGTTTGTTTGTGACCTTTAATGCTTCCTCCTTCCCTAACCAAAACAGTTGATAGTGTGGCATAATTCTCTGTATTATATACGTTTCTAGTATGATCTCATTCTGTAATATAAAAATTGTAAATAAAATACATGACCTCTAAAAAAGTTATTTAATATTGACTTTTCTTTAATCTATTGTATATATTTATTTGTGTATAGTATTTTACTAAGAAAACTACAATTTATAAATTTACTAAATACAGTGACAGTGATTGGAGTTACAACCAACAGCAGAGTGATTAAAAAATAGCTACATGTGTGCCGCTACATTCTTTATTGTTCTCAAACTAGCCAAATCTAGTTCAAGAACATTAAATACACATATAATACATAAATTAATATTTTATTTATCCCGCCCTAAAACAAATATTCTACTAAATTCACTAATATGCCGAACGCTAGCTACTGTATATAAATATGATTGTGATACCTAAACAAATTTAACATCACTGTCGTATGTAGTTTGAGCCTTACACCCGTATGTACGTCTATGTCAAATTCGAGGTTAGCAGGTTAGATTTTGTGTCAGTTTCTGTCAAAACATAAAATATGTAGGGTGGTCTCTTTAAAACATCAAAGTTAATGACATTTCCGGTAAAACCAGAAGTTGGATATTTTGACTATATCCTTCTGTCAATCCGAAATTATGTTTAATATTCTAATATTCTTGCAACAAGTTTAATGCAAATCCGTTCATAAGTAAAGGAGATAGACACATAGCTCTTATCTCATTGCCACCCGGTATACCTCGCACATCAGACATAAACAACAGTGTTATATCTATGAAAGCAATGTAGTCTTACCTATTTGTAATTAAACAATGTTGCCAGTTCTGCTAGTTTTGAAATTAATAAAACCTCGCTATATCTGCGAAAATATAAGACAAGGAATTTTTGTGTAACTTTTTTCCTACTCAGAATGTGCCTCTTAAGGCTTGCATTTAGTAAGTTGCCGTATACAGGTATTTATCCAATAATGGAAATAACTTTCTAACAAAATTACAATTTTGTTATTACAGATGGAATAAATGACGACTATTTTAAATGTCGCTATATTACTTATAAATGCCCCCGCAACCCCAAATTTTGAAAAAGTTAAATAGAATTTAAGAAATTATTATATTTGTTTCTAACTATTATTGAAAATATAAGGTCAACTAATTCAAATTTCAGAATTTTTGCTCTGCCGGTGCATTCAGATTATTTTCCATCAGGATAGCTACCAAAAAGTTTGAAGAATGTTAATCTTAATCCAAAATCTTATAATTTGTATCAATCTGAAACATTCTTATTCAAATAATTATTTCTAAAGATATGCAACCCATCTAACCACATTAGATGAGGGAAGCAAAAGGTATGATTCGCCACAGTTAAGCTAGCTAAGCCGATTAAGATAACATCAAATACATGAGCGGCTATACTCACAGTTTGTTTAAAATTTTAAAAGTAAAACCAAAGAATATAGATAGGGGAAGAAGGACAGCGTTATGGGCTATAACGTATATGCTGTGATTTGGGTTGCATAACTATTTACTTGGTTAAATATATCATTTTTTGTTTGAAAATGCCG
Source organism: Agriotes lineatus (assembly GCA_940337035.1). NCBI lineage: Eukaryota > Metazoa > Arthropoda > Insecta > Coleoptera > Elateridae > Agriotes > Agriotes lineatus. The sequence goes on along the minus strand of CALNHX010001196.1, from coordinate 39,928 downwards.
CTTGGAGCTCCTAGCGTCAAAGTGCTTACCTTATCAGTGGCATTCAGCATGTAAATGCGTCATTAGCATTCTTGAGCTATAACAGTGTTGCAAGAACTTTCTCTCTACAATTCCAATAGTTTTACAATGGTTGTACCTACCCGAAATAAACTTGTATTCTGCCAAAGAATATTTAAGTAGTTTGATTCTGCTTACATCTAAGTTAAGTTAGTTACAAAGAATATTAAATATAGGTGTATATTCTTTGGTTTGTTTTGTTATTATTTAAAACATTTGTTGTCAATCGGATGAACTGGTACCAAGTAAAATAAAGGTTTTATAAGTTTCACATGCAACACTTTTAAACATTTAATAGGTAGCTAGGTACCTATAAAAATTACATAAGAGGTTTCTAATATAATTTCAACAAAAATTTCACCGATGAGCGCAAGATTATACGGAATAGGGATTGTCCCCACTTTATTCTCACAAAATTCTATAATGAATATAGAATTAGCTATGTACAAATAATGAAAAAAAAAACCATTAATAAACAATATACGGATTTTATTTAAAAATTTTAATACGAGAGGAAATTATTGTTCAAGTAATGTTGACGATTAATATAGTTTACAGTGATCTATTTTAAAAAGCAAATAAAAACAAAAATAATATTGTATCTTGTGAAGTTGATACGTATAGAGTACAGTACGGCTACTAAAACAGTACGCCTTGAATATCTCATTTACTTGATGCATTAAAAATATCTATTTAGGCACATTTAAGTTGGCGATCTCTCTATGTATAGTCTCAGCAAAGAATAAGACAATATTATTCGAACATTTATTATCGACATTAAATTATCTTTCAGAAATGTATGCAAAAATTTAATTTGGTGATTAGGGATCTGACCCAAGTCCTGTACAATCTGTTATTAAAAAAAATGAATCGGGGCGGTTTTCACAGAAAACTCACAATTATTTAATAATTTATACTCTAGTTTAAATTACTGCACTTTAAACGTAAATTAGAGTAGAAACGAAAAAGAACTTATGTGGTTAAGGAGCTGCAAACTAATCGAGGGTTGGGGTTCAATACCCAACAATATACCTTTTTTTAACAAATTATCTGTTTTCTTTATTTACCTTGGGGTTAAGTGGTAGAACAGTATGCTAATTCGATTAGCACGCCTGAACTTTGCCCCTTTGAGCAACTTATGTATTCATAATTCAAGTATATTGTAAAATAACAATTTCATTTATTTTTGCTCAATAAACGACATTTATTATTATTATTATTATACTTAAGTCGCTCAAAAATTATGCCAAATAGCTATTTTTAAATAAATTATTATTACTTGCATTTGACATAATTTTTGGGTGATATAAATAATAATTTGTTAATAAAGAGTTAGGTACCTATTGTTAGGGATTGAACCCCAATTTGCCCCAACCTTTTACGGGTTTAATTACTTTTTTTTAAAGGCAGATTATAGGAAATTTGAGTCAGATCCATTAACGCCAGTTTAAATTAAAATATTTTGAAATAAAGATATACATTTCTTACTCTCGCCAATTTCAATGATCTATTAAATAAATTAGATTTTCAAGGTGTAAATATTACATACAATAAAACAATATAATATACAAAGTTACAAAGAATAGGAAGTACGCAAATATATCTGTAAGCATATAAACGTACATTTTTTAAGCTTTAAACATTACTTAAATGTTGTATTTTTTTGTTGCGTGTACCAGACTGGTTTGTAGTCCTTAAATCTTGCGATAGCCATTTCAACGTTTTATGGAGTTTGCACGTAAGTAAATGATTAATTAAAAACAGTTTATGAGAGTAACATGTGTCTTGCTCGTTAAGCCACCCTGGTACTAAAATTTTCACTTTATTTACACTATATGCTAATAATGTTTTCTTAAAACTTACACACGACTTACTATTTTTAAAATAATATTCAAAATGTTCAAGTAACATTGTAACTATTTTTATTAAAATACTTGAAGGTTTTTTTAGGTAAATAACACAGTCGCCCGCACCATAGTCTTTTTGCTGTAAAAACAGTTCATTATGATGCACTACAGAGTCACGGCTGCACATATTTTGACACTGATCACAATTAAAACGTAAAAGCGTTTTATGAATGACATAACCAGCTACATATACCGTCGCACAAGATTCTAATGTGGCTTCTTGATTTGGTTGTGTTGAAACTTCTATTACCTCACTGAGTAAACTGAGGTCACCATCTTCTGCTAATTCAGTTTGTTCAGCAACTGTATATGGTATGTCCTCAACATATCCCATGACGTCTTTTTCTGGCACTTCAACATTCGCCATGTTGACAACAGCATCTTCATCAACTTCGCAGTTGGAGCTCTCTGTAGGATGCTGCAATTTAACCAGCATGTTGAACTGTAGTGCTTGGCGGAAAGATTTTACTGTGGGGTTCGAAGAATTGCCTCCCCTATACCTCAGGACCGCGAAAAGATTTTCTAGAGGATCTTGGTTTAGTCTGCTGGTCAGGAGGAAATGATACCCTTCTTGTTTTAAGTCTTCCCATAGCTCCATAACTGACTGCATGGTTAAAATAAGTCCCTTAAAACAATAAACACCTTGGTTCACCTTGTTATTAGATGTATATGTTTGCCAAGTCTTAACCCACTGCAAATACTCTTTCAAATTATTTTCAGTACGCGGTACGTTGACGGATAGAGCACATGCATATGGGTTACGGTCTTTCAGCATTCGACTGTTTAAGCAATCAAATAAATAGTTAATTTTCTGTACGAATTCTGCAGTATCCAGAGCGCTGGTGCTTTTTAACTCGCCCGTTCCAACAGCAGTTCTTATCGTAGCACTCATGGTGTTGGAAAACACTTGCGTTGCAAATTTAACCCTCATTCGCTGGAAAGTATTGGGGTAGATGTGGGCATCCGTGATTTTTACAGCTGCTCGAAAAGTACAAGAAGATTTATCTATTTTGTATGCCTCTTCGATATCTTTCCAAGAAACTTTCTTGCCCTCCACGTAAAAATCCTTTGATAGAAGATTATTCCGTACGCTTTTTATCAAGTGCGGTACGTCATATATTGCAAAAATTTTTGCGTCGCAGACAAAAAAATACGGCTGTTCTGCAGTAACTCCTAGATTTAAAAATGCAGCTCTATTTGTAGCAGCTTGGTCACTAGTAACAGCACGCACTTTAAGTCCTATTCTTTGTAACTCTTCGATGTTTTTAATAATGAGGGAAGATAGCTCTCCATGTTTAATGGTACCTGAAGAAACATAAAAGCTGACAGGAATCTTCCATTTGTGAATAAGTCCTCTTGCCATAAACACTAGTGCATGACTAGCGATTTTGCTTTTCCGTCCAAGATGTCCTAAATCTTCGAAACCTTCAATCATATCTTGGCGTGGATTATATTCTAGACCTTTCTTTAAATGCATTTCGTCAAGTAATACGACACACTGTTTTTCATCATCGGTCATGCTGTTAACTTTAACAGCCAGTTTTTTCATTAGTTCCGTACTGGTGCCTGTATTAAGTTGGTTTAACCGTAACCATGAAACTATTGTAGATTTGGAGGGCATAGTAAATTTTAATTTTTCTCTCATAAAAAAGTAGAGGGCTGGAGATTTGTGGTACATATTTAAGGTCAATTCTTTTTCAGCTTCTGTCCAAGGTTGTTTAGATTTGTGAGAAAGTTGCATATTTACAAAGACGCGAACGGTTTTTGGTTTCAAGCCCAGTGCATCTAAATTAGCCCCCTTTCGTGCACATTGCTTCTTCATACGGTAAATTTGTGAATTTTTTGCCGCCACTTGTCTTCGCAGTTTTGCAATTTTTTGATGTAGCACAGCAGAACTACGGCGCTTTCTTGTTTTGGTAGGTGTTGGCATTTCTAACATGGCCTGTTGAAATATGGTTTTTAAAAATAAAACATACTAATAACAGAAAAGATTTTCATGCTGTAGGCTCCATTAAAATGCTTTACAAGCTCATTGTTTTGCCTACATATTTCTACACAATTTATCAGAGAATTCAAAACGTCAATAATTTTTCTGTATTTTATGAAACTGCCAACTTTTGTTCATTTTGTGTTATTGAATAAAAACTCCTAAAGAAGTGAAAATTGATCACCCTGTATACTTACTGCTTGGGATTTAGTTTTGATTTAATTAATAAAACTTTAAAAGAAATTTTAACTAATTATACCTTATTTAATTAGTACCTACACGAAGATCGAGCAACAAATTTGGGGAAACTATAAGATTTAAGCCCCTATAATCGGACATCGTGTTAACCTACTATCGATGGAAAATTTAAAAATTTTATTATACAGTGTGGTGATAAAGTTCTACACAAAATTAATAATTTTGTTATTTAATGTTTTTTGGGAAAACCCTGACACGTCAATTTTATTCTTTAAAAAGTGGACATGGCACCGTCCATAGACTTTCCCATACTGGAAATTGTTCATATTTTCTTTTGCATTTAACAGTATAGTTGTTTTCCTCAAAACGGCTGCTTGAGCGCTATCGTAAAACCCCGCCTCCTAACATGGTTAGGTGAAATTTTCGAAGTCCCTGAAAATCATATTTTGTATGGCATAAAAATTCGATTTTTTTATTTTCTGATTCTTTGAAGCAAAATAGTAACGACAATTAGAATAAACAATAAATTTTTCAAAAATAGAAGGGTGAGGGAGGCTTTTGTTTCTGCGCTATGACGTCATTATTAATTTTTTCAAATGGAAATCCCATTTTCCCCCCTTATGTTGATAGATCTCGCCAGTTAAATGGTGATATAAAAAATTAGTACCCCACATAACAATTTTTTGAGAAAAATACACATAAAGTTCAAAAAATTCAGATTTTTTTTTAATTAAAATAAAGCACCACATCTGTTTCCTTAGAAACGTTAAATTGTTGACTTTGACACATTTGTGAAACAGTGGTAAATGTTTTAAAATCAAAATTAGGTAGTTTTTGTCATAGCTCTTATTTTCATTAAAAATAAATTCTGAATTGTTTGAACTTCATGTGTATTTTTCTAAAAACAATTGTTACCTACGAGGGGCACTAATTTTTTTACATCATCATTTAACTGGTGAGGAGATCTATCAAAATAAGGGGGAAAATTGAGTCTTTTTAAAAAATAAAATGACGTGTTTCGGGGTTTTCCCAAAAAACATTAAATAAGAAAATAATGAATTTTGTGCGGGACGTTATCACCACACTGTATACAGAACGGGCATTTTTAAAGGAACTAACCTGTATCATAGACGAATCCGGTATGGTATCTGCATCTAATTGCATAGGCGAAGCAATATGATCTTCATCCAAATGAAAAGAGCCCGAACTAGACGTCGCTTTACCATAGACCCTTGGCATGATCTCTTTTTTAAATGCGAGTTTTTTGGGCGACACTGGCGATGTTGCGTGGTCAGGTTGCATGGCAGTTTTGTAATTTAAGGGAACAGCATTATGACTCAGCCTATTTTTTCTTGAATTCATAAACTGCTTTTCGGAAAAATGCATGGCACACACAGTTCTTTCACGTAATTGTTCTTCAGATAACGTGAAAAGCTGTGGATTGCCACAATTAATCAACCACAAATCGCGTCTTTCTTTTTCTATAGGAAATCGAAAAAAGCTTAAATCGCAGTCGGTTCTGCGATTTCGCTTACATTCAAAATATACGCACGAATTAACCATGATTAAGATTAAGCGTTCGAGTGATCAATTTCGGAAAAGGAAACGTCAAAAGAGTATACGACAACACTGAAGACAAACTTCAGCACAACTGAATGTGAATTTCCAGAAGAAATTCTTATAAGCTGTCCTGTTAATTAGCCTAAGGAATGGGACACGTCTTATCAGGAAAGCACATCAGTAAGGAACGATGCTAATGAAGAATTAATCGAAAGTAGGTAACGACCTATGACTATTGACTTATTTACGATAGAACTGACCGAAAAACCTATTTTCATAAAACGTAAAACATTTGCCAAACTTTAATATTTGTGGAAAAAATATCAAATAAAAGTCACTAATAATAACTTTTGAGCATATGATTAAACTTTGAGTAGTTAGTAGCTTATTATTTCTTATTGCAGTATGTTTAGAAAGTTTTCACTGCAAATTGTCTTTTGTTTTGCTACATAGCAACCAGAGCACACTATTCATTTGTTTTTACAACTAACACAGTCAAGGCACACTAGATTAAAAAGTGTTTTATAAAATATTTTAAAAGTTTGTGAAAATAAGTATGTAAAACCATACATGAATGAAAAGGGAAAAAAATAAGCTTTCCAATGATGCAAAATTTTGATATCCATTCCATTTAAAAAAATGTAAGTTTGGGCTGTACCTCGAAAATTACGAATCAGAAAAATATTAAAGTAGGCCTATTCTGTAGAGCCTACAATTCCCTACAAGCTCTTTTTTGAAAATTGAAATTATATGAAATAATAAAAAAGTTATGCATGGTTGAAAAAATCGATCAGTTTCAGTTTTTCGATTATAACAAGTAGGCTATGCGTTTTTTTCGGAAAAACAGAAGTGTCAATAAATTGGCCTCATAAATGTGCACCTTTTTCCCCATTTGACCGAAGTTGTATATCTTACCGTTTCCGAGATGCCAATGGTGGCACCTCGAAAATTACTCCACTCTGTATAAAATCTTGTGTATATTTTGAGCGCAAAATCAAATTGCCAATTTCGCTCTTATACAAATAGCTGTTAAAATCATAACTCTGTAACTTCCTTGCAATCTGGCAACGCTGAGACGCGTTCTTGGGAAAAATGCGACAGGGATCTGTAAATGCGTCCCCGACCGTAGTCGTGAACGAGTTCATTAGTACTGGCGGCGGCTGCTTGAGGGCCAGGCAAGAACTGAGGAGCTTTTAAATAATACGCTAATAACCCATAAGGCTGTCCTTCTTCCCCTATCTATATTCTTTGGTAAAACTGCAGTTTATTTGAATAATAATAAATAGATTTATTTCCAACGGGAACTAAATTCCCAATTACATGAAACAAAAAAATTAGTAATTAAATTAGTGTCGCTAAGACTTAAATCAAATAAAACAAAATAACTGATTATCTTCTAAACTAAACTATAACATAACACCACAACAGTGAAACGGTGCGTATAATAATAAAATAAAATAAAATGAAAGCACCGCCTAAATCCACATATTATAATATAATAATAAAAAATTTCCCCGAGTACAAAATCACTTCTGTTGGAAATTGCAGCACGAAACTGACCACTTGTGAGTGAAATATATCAATATTTACCTCCAATTTACTGAACGCATTTGACATTGCTAAAATAGGCGAAAACGGGTATAAAAATGAAAATTGAGATGTGGTCCTTAAATCAGGCAGTCGGAATTGTATTTGTGATAAAAGTGTAGAGGCGTCAACACGATAATTAATTAAATTAAATAGAAAAATTAACAAATGTAACGTTCTACGATTTGATAGTTCAGTTAAATTAAAATGAAGGCACAAAGAATTGGTGGTGATTTCGTGCTTTGAACGTAAAGTTTCAAGGTTCAGTTTAGTTCTTTATTCGATATTATTGATACTATTTGAGACATTTTAAAACTGGGCCCAATTTTAGTTTTCTGCTCTTGAAAATTCATCAAACGATAGTATTTATTAATAGTCATGATTAAAATATCTATTTTATTAATTAAATTATTTATTTTTGATTTATTTAGATTTTATTATAAATCTATTGCTACAGACTACGAGAACAACATTAAACACGATTAGAAATTATGCAAGATAAATAAAAAGATGCCAACAAGAAAATGGGAAAATGAACTTTTAGACAAGCATATGTGTAAGTAATTTGAGTGACAGGAAATCATTTAATTAATTTTAATATCAGTTTGAAACATCATTATAAGACTCTAATATCTGTCCTGTTTTATAATAACTGTTTTCTGCTTAGATAGCTAGATTATTAGCTTACTATGAATTATTTTTCTATTTTATTGAAAATCGTACGACACTCATTAATGACCAATAGAAAAATTAGTTCACGAGCCGTAACCAAGACAATAAAAAAATATCTTGGAAATTTTTTGTAGGTAGACCAACTTAACTGTTAGGGTTTGTGGCGTTACGATTTTCTTACCGAATCTGCATTCGAGCATTAATTCATATCCGGAAATTTTTTTGAGTGCGGTCCAACAACGTCGTATTAATTTCCGGAAAGAATTAATGCTCATATCAGATTATATGTGAAAATTAAATTTTTGTGTATGTACACGGTACGGTATAACAAACTGAGAACTGTAGATACACAATTAAAAATTCACTGACACAGCAAACAAGTGTATTTCTATAAACTAAGCGTTGAGAGATGATTCATACATGACGTTTGTGTCACGCCGCTTCTGAGTGCATAAGTACTTCCGAGAAATAGGTAAAAAGACGTTCTTTAGCAGTTCGAATGTAAAGGTTTGTTCTGTTACATTTTACATTGATTTACTTATGGTTTATATTAAAATCTTTTACTGCGGATAATTTTATCTCGATAGCTTCCTTAGAAGTAAAATTATATCACACCAACACCAGTATAATTGTTTAAAATTTTCACTTTTCACCAAATACTCTGCTTTCGTTACGCCAAACCGTTTATTTACAAACATTTCGATTTTATCATGAAAATCAAATATTCATTGTTAAATATAAAGAAGTTTAATAGTTAAGTTATTTATAACCACGCTTAGGATAAATATGCACTTAAAAGTTGGAAAATATGCACGTAAAATAGCAAACATATGCACTTAAATATGCACAAAAATTATTGTCGTTATAATAAAAACAAAACATACGAGTCAGATAGATGCAAAAACTAATTTTTATTAACTAACGTGCAAACACATACATTTATAAAAAGAAATAAATTGTCACAATTACCTATATATTTAATTAAATTAATAATAAAATAAAAATAAGAAGTACGTAATTAATTAATGTTAAGATAAAAATAGGAATCAGAACAAGTAATAATCTCTTTGGAATGTAAAATGTTTTAAAAACTGTCAGTTATTCAAAAAAGTTTCCCGAATTGGCAGATTCCTTATGCTTCTGGGATCTACAAGTTCTGGTAATAACGCCATTGTATAAAATTGCTGTAGTTTTGGTATCATTTTGTTTTGCCAAACAATTGCATCTCTATAGATTACTTCTATGGAAATTTCAAGTGGTGACCATACAACAAAGAAGCACTTGCTTTTATTGCATATATTTAATTGTCCCTGTATTTGGAAATAGTAGTCATGATTTCTTTTTAATTTTAAAAATAGGAGTTAATAAAAACAAACGAAAAAAAAAACAAAAGAAACCCATTTTATAGGTATTCAACTTGAAAATCGCCTATCTCACATCAATACACATTAAAATTGTAAAGTTTGAAAAAAAATCGTTGGAGCTGCTTTTGAAAAAATCGAAAAAGACTGAAAAATCACAAGAGTAAACACATACTTCGGGTTATGCGATTCTCTTCAATCGCTTGCTGTAGCATCTAGATAGTACACAAAACTTATATATGAAGTTTCAACGTCATACCTCTTTTCGTTTTTGAGATATTCTGTTCACAGACAGACACACACACAAAAAGACAGACACACAGACCAATGAACAAAAACCAAAAATATCTAACACTATCGCACAAATACGTATTATTACGCAGTGATTTTTTTGAAAATAAGAAGAACATGAAATTTTATAGTGATTGGTCATGACGAGGATTTAGAATGATCTTAAACGATGAAATTCAGATTTTTAAAAATTTGAATTTAAAAATGAAATAAATATGTATTAGCTATTAACATATCTAGGAATGTTATGAGTATCATAACTGCCGCAGATGTTGTATTGAAATCCGAGCTCGCAGAGCGAGGATTTTAAAACATCTGAGGCTGTTATGATTCATAACATCCGTGATTTGTTCAATAGTTTATCGGTTGCTGTATGGTTATGGTTGCCATGTACGGTAATGGACTATTGCCGTACAGATCAGTTATGATTTAGTTACCAGCCTACTTTTGTATATGTAAACAAGGGATTAATATCCTGCAACCGATAAACGTTTTTACATGTAGCTAACATCCAACATATACTGTAAATAATAATTTAAATCCAAAGCGTATTTATTTATGTACGGCGCAGAAGGTTTTTTGTTAGTTTTCAATAAATTGTTCAATATTTATTAAAATATACCATAATATTGATTACTCAGAGTTTTAGACGAGACAAAAAACTTGATCAAATAAGAATCTTACCTTTATGTACATAAATGTTGTGAGTGCAGAATATTATAATGAAATAAAAGAAAATCTTCTTGAACATGTAAGATCAGTAAGAAGCAAACAAAGAAAAAAAGGAATAACACTAACGATATAAAAAACCAAAAATTCGAATGTAATATAACCATGCATTTCTTTTATAAATGTCATTTAATTGACCTTTTACCTTCAATGTTAATTGATAGTTTATTGGGTTTTAGCATCACGTCGAGTAAGCTTAATTTGTCGTTGTAAACGTTTCAACTAGCATTATGGGGTCTTCATAAGTAATTATTCTTTAACTACAACGTGGCAATACGGCTAAAAATAGTATACGAGTATTCATTCTCAAAATAGCATAAATATTTAATTTATAACGCCATTGATTTATGTGAATGAATTATTCTATAATATGTTGTTTTCAGATTGTATGCATTTTAAATTTTTATGATATGTAGAACAAAGACTATTAAACTATTATGACCATTATAAAACATTATGCAATTTTCAGTAGAAATATACCAAATGATTGAAACTTTTCTGAAAATATTTGGAAAAATGTTCTGGAGCTAATTTCTTGAAGGCATGTAGGAATGCTTTTGTTAAAAAAAAGTAGCTGAGGAACACGTTTTGCAAATATTTCCATAGGAATTTTTTTATGCACGCGTTATATTTTGATAAGAGAATATCACGAATGAAAAAGCACAGTAAAGAAAACATTTTTGTTAAAAATAATAATAAAACTAATATCTAAGTACTAACATTTTAGGATTTTTTGTCAAAACTACAGTTAATTAACATTTAAGTTTGTTTAGGGGTCGCTTTTGGTAGCCCATAGCAACAATCATTATCGGCCTACTGACTTTGTTGTTTTTTCACAGCTTTGTTGTCTCTAAATGCTTTGATGACAGTGACATAACTGGAAATTTCCCGGTAAGTTTCAATAAATTTCCGATTATTAATAATCGCCGTTGCTATGGAAAATTTTCACATATAATCTCATAAGAGCATTAATTCTTTCCGGATATTTTTTTGAGTGCGTTTCAACAACGTCGTATTAATTTGCCCGCGCGGGACGCGAGGGAAATTAGGACGTTGTTGAGTGCACGAAAAATAATTTCCGGATATGAATTAATGCTCGAATGCAAATTCGGTAAGAAAATCGTAACGACACAAACCCTAAAAAAAAGTAATGTCTACCTACAAAAAATTTCCAAGAAATTTTGTTGTTGTCTTGGATACGGCTCGTGAACTAATTTTTCTATTGGTCATTAATGAGTGTCGTACGATTTTCAATCAAATATACATAAGGGATATTCTCAGTTATAACTTCCCGTTGCCCTATATTTACGGTTGAATGTGTTTGCATTCTGTTTTCTTACCGAACTTTTCGTAATGAGGTACGCTGTCAGATTAACTTGTCATTATAGGCTTAACGATCTCCACTGGTCAAATCTACAACAGGCCATTGCCGGAGGCAATAGCCGTTCAGTTTGTTGCCTATATTTAGGCGTTTTCAAAAATCCCTAGATGTGGCGAACGACGATTTTAAAGTTACTAACTACTAGCCTTAATAACGTAACATGGAGTTAATACGTAATTTTTGCAGCATATATACAGCGTGGTCCATTAAGTGTGCAACAAATGGGACATTTTTTATTAGTTGTACAATCAAAATTTAAATACGGTTACAAGTTAGTGCATGTTCGATCACCATATCAGATGTATTTAGAATGGCTCCAAATCAAACAGCATACGGGCAGGACAAAAATATGAAATTCGTTCAAGAATAAAGTTACCTTATTTCAAAATAAATTGCAAAATTTTATTGAGAAAAGTTGTTTAGAATCAAAAGTTATGCTCAAATACAAAGTCACGGCCTCCTATTCGAATTTTGATTCTTTTTTGTAAAATTTTGTATTATCCCCGTATAATACATATTTTTTATTATTCTGATTTTATTGAGAGTTTTTTCATATGTAAATTATTATTAGTAAAGCATTTGCTTTGTTAAGAAGAATATTTGCGAAATTCTAAAGTTCTGTTAAATATCGTTGCAACAAACATGAAGTGGACGCTTACCTAAAAAAATATAAATCCAAGTAAATTTTACAAATACGCTTCAAGTTGCTAAAGGTTATTTAAAAGTGATGTGGTTGTGGCTACTTTAAATACATATAAAATCAGAACAATAAAAAAAATTCCAAAAAAGGATCAAAATTCGAATAAGAGGCCGTGACTTTGTATTTGAGCATAACGTTTAATTCTAAACAACTTTTCTCAATAAAATTTTGCTATATTTTTTGAAATAAGGTAACTTTATTCTTGAACGAATTTCATATTTTTTGTCCTGCCCTGTATATTGTTTGACTTGAAGCCACTCTAAGGGCATCTGATATAGTTATCGAACATGCACTAACTTTTGGCGGTATTTAAATTTCGATTGTACAACTAATAAAAAAATTTCCCATTTGTTGCACACTTAATGGACCACACTGTATATATCCATGACAATGCATTTTTTATGACACATTGGTCAGATTGGTCAAGGTCATTATTAGACCCAATGTACCTAACATTAAATAACTAAAATCATATAAGCATTGGTATTCTAAAGTCTGTGGTAAAAGATTGAAACAAATGGGCCACTTGTAATTAATGGAACACACGAACGTTATATAGTTGGAATATTACACTCAACTGTCACATAACTGATATCATCCAAGGAGAACCATGCATTTTTTTTAAATTGACCAATACTGAACTGATTACCTGATAAACACTTTAGGGATGCTTATCAAGCGTGGATGGTGTCATTATTGGAAGTAGAATCTCAAAAAACAAGCAACTTGGGTCTTTTTGCGTTATTAGGTCAATTCTAAATCATAATTCGTATACTGTCTTTATATAATAATCTTCAAAATATAAACGCCGGCGACATACTTACAGGTCACAGAAACTAGATTGACTCTCAAGGTTGGTCATGAAAGGCGCTGTGATCATATATGACGAATTGGCAATATGTGGAAAGTTGTCAAACATACAAAGTTTGGTTACATTTTAAATGACAAGTAATCAGTAACGGTGGGTAGAGCGATTTTGTTTGCGCAGTGACTAACGTCATATGACAGATTCTTCGTGTTTTAAAGTGTGAACATTGCTGTTGCTGGGATAGAAGGTATAGCAGAGCCTGGTTGTTCTATTGCCGCAATCCTTTTAACATTCAAGAACTGATAATACACCATACCGCAATGTTGCGTACGCTTAAATAAGATTAACAATTTAATGTCAATATGATAGATGTAAAAATGTTACCAATACGAAACTTCGAAATTACTAGATTCTAACATTAGTTCCGATTTTCACCGCGTCTCAATCTAGATTCTGTAACCTGTACAAATAATTTTGCCCATCAAAGTTCTCCTGCTGGTCTCGCCCTTGTTATATTACTAATAATAACACGTACAGTCGTGTTCAAATAAATCTGGGACAATTTTTTTTTCATATGCAGGTTGAGTTAAGAATTGAAGAATATCTCCATGGATTTCCTGCTATCAGAAAGAGTTACAGATTTCAGTACCTGTTAAAGTTTAATGTAACTCTTTCTGATAGCAGTAGATCCATGGAGATATTCTTCAATTCTAAACTGAACCTACATATGAAAAAACATTGTCCCAGATTTATTTGAACGCGACTATACAGGGTGAGTCATTTTAATATTTGGACGCGTTTATCCAGTGAGGGAAGCAAGATGGTGAAAAATACCCCGTGACAAAATTGTTCGGGGTGAAGGGGGACAAATTTTGGCACTAAAATCCACTCCCCCCTCGTACTTTCCCTCGCGGCGGGGGGGGGTCAACTTTAAAATTTCAAATGAAACCCTTCATTTTTTCCCATGGATTCAGGTCCTGATAAAAAAATATGAATTTTTGTCGGAACAACTTTTCATGAAAATGCTTTCTTCGGTCAGTTTTAGCGCATCTCACAATCCCACTCTTGGCGTTACCCAGGAACAACGACGTGGACGTGGTGGGATTTTGTTCTCATCGGGGTGCTTTTTTCGCGTAAGTCTTCTTGCCTTTCATGTACGGGGTGCTAATTTCGCGTGAGTCCCGTTGCCTCTCATGTACGGGGTGTTCTCATTAAATTCGCCGGGAGTCAGTGGCTCTCCCCCGCGCTCTGGTCATGACCGTACATCACGAGCGTAGGTCCAATCTAACGTTCTGAAACCTCAATCCTGGAATTTTTGTCATTTTGGTGAATCATTGACACTTTTGACCCCGATGACAGCTACCTGACAGCTGTGATGACATCGTGTGGGGACAATTTTATGGCTGTAGACCTGGTTAAGGACAAGTTAACCAAAAGTGGGCATTGTGTTCAAGGTGGACGTTATGACCAAATGCGAAGGTGGACGTTGTGACCAGAGTGGGCGTTATGGCGGTGGACGTTGTGTCCAAGGTGGACGTTGTGACCAAATGCGAAGGTGGACGTTGTGACCAGAGTGGGCGTTATGGCGGTGGACGTTGTGTCCAAGGTGGACGTTGTGACCAAATATGAAAGTGGACGTTGTGACCAGAGTGGGCGTTATGGCTTTGGACGTTGTGTCAAAGGTGGACGTTGTGACCAAATGCGAAAGTGGACGTTGTGACCAGAGTGGGCGTTATGGCGGTGGGCGTTGTGTCCAAGGTGGACGTTGTGTCCAAATTTGAAAGTGGACGTTGTGACCACAGTGGGCGTTGTGACCACAGTGGGCGTTATGGCGGTGGACGTTGTGACCAGGGTGGACGTTACGACCAACGTCGTAAAATGTTATTCTCAACAGGCGCCGGTGGAACGTTGTGACCAGAGTGGGGCGTTGTGGCGGTGGACGTTGTGTCCAAATGCGACGGTGGACGTTGTGACCAGAGTGGGCGTTGTGGCGGTGGACGTTATGACCAAAAATAGAACGTGGACGTTGTGTCCAACATGGTTGCCATACTAGGTGGTGGATGTTGTGACCAGTGGGCGTTGTGTCCAAGACCCTAGTGCAATGTACCTTTCCTTCACGATGGGCTGTCAGGACCTTTTCTGACTCGATTCCTTTCTTTAAAACGGACCAGACTGCTTATATACACTTTCCTCTGTTCCAGTCCATGTTTTGCCAAAATCCTGTAAACAGACGTTCCCTGTCAGCTTCTAAGATGCCTGAACATACTCTTGTCTTTACCCTTCGGCACTCATTGCTTGAACAAGGTCGACCCATTTTCCTTGCTGTTTTCTTCACACAGTAGCTTTTCCTTCCAGCCGGATCCTTTTGAACACCAATATACTCTTTGCCCTTCATACTTTTAAATTTATTTTTATAACAGTGCCACTCCTCAGGTTTGTCGTTCGCATTTCTTTTTTTTTTTCTGTGTTGGTTTGCTTCCCGTTCCTCTACTCCGTTTTCAGTATCAGGGGGATTCAGTTGGTTAGCAACGCCGGAGTCACTGTCAACCTCATCATCAGAAGGCCTGAAGCTTGAATCTGAAGCGACATCTTCAGTACCTCTGCACAATTTTCGTTTTCCACACTTGTCCAAGCTGGAGTTGAAGACACAGATTGATATTCCTCATGTAGATCTGCTGGTATATTATCATGAATATCATTGTATCGAAAATTCTGAAAAAAATAATTAGTATTTATGACAAAAGTTAGAGATGCTGCATGGATAAAGTGTTTAACTACACTGATTTATATTCAGAATCTGCTTGAATATCGCCTTGATCGTTGGTACTAGTAGAAAAAAATATCCCATTGGGAAGAACACCGTCGTTAAGTAAACTGTAAAAATAGAGTAACGATTAAAAAAAACATTACCAAAAAGCAGGCTTTTACCGTTGCTGCAAAAGTAAAAATCATAAACCCTTACTTACACTGATTTTCCGTCACCAAGCTCTAGGACAATCTCAATTTTGGGGCCTCGTCAAGCTTCACGGGATTAATATCGCTTCTGAATTCCCTGTAGCTAAGTTTAGCAATTTCCATCCTCTACTCATTGGATCCATTAGTTGCATATGTAATCTAAGCTATTTAGAAATAAAAAAGTGTTTTTTACCAACACATCTCAAAAACTATAAAATAAGGCTAGTAAGCAATTCATTTAATGAAAAAAAACAACACGTAAACGCAAGACGAGGTCTTGTTTTCCATCGCGCGAAAAACACGTAAACGCCAGCCTTATTCTATTTTGATAATTAAAGCAGCATCGAAAGCGAAACTTAATGATAATTGAAAGTGCGTGAAACTTAGACAACGATAGATTAAAATATGAATAATACTTACCGAAAATAAAGTAATAATTACAACACAATGCCGTACACAAAATGAACACAATGGGTACACATCGCCGACATAGCATTTAATGTCGCTTACGCGTTTGCATTGCCCAGTAAAATGCAAGTGATGCTTACGTGGTTATCTCACATGACTAAATACATGCATTCTATTGGTTATCGCCTTATGAGCTTTTCGCAGTACATGCCGGGACAGATTTTTGATCCAACTAACGCCTAAATCCAATTTAGTCATGCGTGTCGCTTACGAGGTTTTTGTAGCTCAACGACGATATTGTAAGTAAATATTCAATGGCGGCTTCATTTGGTCTGACGTACCTAGTAAGTATTTAAATACGAAGTTATTTCATCGTAATGCAATATATCGTCCTTAACGACTGCTTATATATTAGCACAATCATGGCCTTTGTAAATATATTTGTGACTATTCAATTCACTTGTCATTTGTCAAAAAAGTGACCAATGAAAATCCAGAATTTGACGTTTCTTGACCAATCAAAAAAATATCAGCGGACATATCTTCCTAGAAGGTATTCAAGTAACTATTCAACACTATAACATATAAGCCAATCATATTGCAGACATTTGCTTTTTTGAACCAATAACAGCAGTATACAGTGTGGTCCATTAAGTGTGCAACAAATGGGAAATTGTTTTATTAGTTGTACAATCGAAATTTAAATACCGCCAAAAGTTAGTGCATGTTCGATAACCATATTAGATGCCCTTAGAATGGCTTCAAGTCAAACAATATACAGGGCAGGACAAAAAATATGAAATTCGTTCAAGAATAAAGTTACCTTATTTAAAAAAATATAGCAAAATGTTATGGAGAAAAGTTGTTTAGAATCAAAAGTTACGCTCAAATACAAAGTCACGGCCTCCTATTCGAATTTTGATTCTTTTTTGGAAAATTTTGTATTACATATTGTATTACATTTTGTATGATACATATTTTTATTATTCTGATTTTATATGTACTTAAAGCAGCCACAACCAGATCACTTTTAAATAATTTTTAGCAACTTGAAGCGTATTTTTAAAATTTACTTGGATTTATATTTTTTAGGTAAGCGTCCACTTCATGTTTGTTGCAACGATATTTAACAGAACTTTAGAATTTCGCAAATATTCTTTTTAACAAGGCAAATGCTTTACTAATGATAATTTACATATGAAAAAACTCTTAATAAAATCAGAATAATAAAATATGTATCATACTGGATAATACAAAATTTTACAAAAAAAATCAAAATTCGAATAGGAGGCCATGACTTTGTATTTGAGCATAACTTTTGATTCCTAACAACTTTTCTCCAATAAAATTCTGCCATATTTTTTTAAATAAGGTAACTTTATTCTTGAACGAATTTCATATTTTTGTCCTGCCCTGTATATTGTTCGACTTGAAGCCATTCTAAGGGCATCTGATATGGTTATCGAACATGCACTAACTTGTGGCCGTATTTAAATTTTGATTGTACAACTAATAAAAAAGTGTCTCATTTGTTGCACACTTAATGGACCACACTGTATAAATGAATATTGGGCACCACGCAAAATATTCACAAAACAATGTACCTACTCAAAAACTAAATAGCCTTTTTTGCGAAATATCGCTTAGCAACGATGTTCTGTTCTTCTTGCTATCGCCAGGTTACGCAAAACTAAACACGAACAAACTGTGTGAAGGCCACTCATGGTATTATAAGTGAATATATTTGACACTATGGACTCTTGAACATATCTCAACATTTAAATATTTTAAAAGAAATGGATTATATGAAACAATATAACGATTATCAACATCAACGGCTCTTCCATTTACGGTTTTGGTAATTGTGCAGCCATTATTTCTTCTCATGTAGATTGGATAACCTTTGACATTTTCTTTAGTTACTTCAGAAGATTGTTTTGGAAAGTCTTTCTTACAATGCCTATTATCCATGCAAATGCAAGACGGATTTAAGGTTCGCAAGGTCCATGTACCATGTGATTTTTAACTAAATTAAATAGGCTAACATCATCATTAGGATCAGGAATTTCAGCTGATACAACTTTATTAATATCTTCCACTTCACGAAATTTACAATTATCCTCAAGAGTGACTAATAAGTGGACATGGGGCAATTCTCGCTTTTGAATTCAACAGTATAAATGAAGGCTTTAACATCACCGAATACTTTATTCTTATTAATCAGCCTCACCAATTGCTTCACTTTTGCATTAAAACACGGGCTATAACATCAGGTCTATTATTTGGTGTTTCATATGAGTGAATATTACTTGTAATTTCAAGCCAAGACGCATTACATGTGAAACTAATAAATAGATCCAGTTTCACAAACTTTCTTACTATAGCCATAGCATCTTGATAGTTTTGCATCATATGCTGGGGACTTCCAGTAAAAGATGATGGTAAAATTACCATTTTTCCAACCGAGACATTTCCATTTTGTGCTTTAGTATGTAAAGTCTGCTAGTCTTTCATATGTATCTACTCTTAATTTGCTGCTACCTACGAAACGGTTCGATCATTGTAACGACTATCTTCCATAGGTTCATGGTAAAATCGCATAATCAGGTTTAGCCCGGGTGATCTTTATTTGGTCTATGAATCATATCGTGCATGACCTGTATGAACGTGCATAATGATTACATTAAACTAACAGTTGGTGTAATTCTTCAAGAATATTGTTTCTTAACAATGCATTTTCTGGCCTCTGTAGTCGAAGTGTATTTGCTTCAGAAAATCTAAAATATATAATTGTACATTGACACTTTTTTCCTTGGATTCTGGATAAAGAGAACCAATTTTATGGTATGTGTCACCTAAAATTTTAAAGCAATAAGGGACATAACCAGGAGGCAGTTTAACATTAGCACTAAAAGAAACAAATGACAGTGCGTTATTATATTGACGAATGTTATCTCGAAAGTTACTTGATCTTGCACACTTACTTTGTATATAGATTCCAGTTGATTTTAGTTTCAGGTAAACTAATTTTGCGGTTACCACAGTAAAGGCTGAAATAACCTCTTGATGTTTTTTCACATTCAAAATGTAATGCCGCACATTGAGTGCATTTTATTGATAACTGCCGATAGTGAATAGTGTAACACCTAAAACGTTAGTTGACAGAGCACATCTATTTACTATTTTAAATGAATAGCATGTGTTAGTAGAATGTCGAGTAGAATATAATATAGTTTTCTTGTGTGTAACTCACGCCTATGGGTCAAAGATAGGGTTTTTCGTAACTTAATGGGGCCACCTTGAGATTTCTGTCATAGTACATCAATATCAGCAGTTTCATTTGGTTGGTAAATAGCACAACATTGTAATGTCCTGCATCTGCTGGACCGGAAAACACCAAATTGCAGATTTCGTTTCCATGAAGTACCATACACAGTAGAATTAATTAAATCAGATGTTCGATAAACGCAAAATGTGATATGAGAATATATTCGGCTAATGCACGTCAATTGAACATGTCCTGCATATTCACCATTTAAATGACATCAAATCTTCATAGTCTCTCGCTACTCGAATAGGCAATCTATAAGACGGATCTCCAATAATAAAGTCAGCATACGACTCCCAATTATTTATAATTTTATTAACAACTTGTAAGCGAATGTGCCGATGGTTGTCTTCGCTCCCATAAACATGGAAGGAAATAGAGTGAAATAAACAATTTCCATCGGGGACGATATTAACTGTCGTGTAAGACCTATGAGACATAATTACTTTCTTACACTATTAAGAGGGGGCCGTCAGACATGATTAATAACAGATGGCGCCGTAAGCGAAAAGCAGACCCGTCTAATATGGTCATTATCTTAAATTTAAATGAATATCTTAAGTTTGGAGGAAACATTAAGGAAATGAAGAAATACCTAACACTGGCAATAACAAAATTTCAATGCGAAATGTATTGTTTTAATACAGTAACTCATCGTCTGAAATCATAGAAATAAAAAAAGAAATACCTACAAACATAATAATTTGTAATTGCCCCACTAGAAGGCTAACCACATAAATCATCTAAAATTTGAAATCAATCTATACAGTCTTTATTGAGAAAAGGATTTTTTTGGCAAAATATTGACAACACCATGACCTCTACATGGCTTTCGGCATAAAACGTTTCAGCTATTGCCACTGAGATGGCGCTTTCTAATATATGGATGGCTATACAGGTTACATAAAAATTTACACTTCCCATATCTTTTTTAATAACCAGAATAATTGCAATAACGATTTGAATTTTTTATGTAATACGGTAAAATCTCTTAGAAGCAGACACCTTCGGGACTGAAAAAAAGTGTCAGCATAAAGGAGATGTCTGCTTATAGTAAAAAGTAAAAATTAAACCTACTAATAGCTAGTTGATAATTTGTTACATTTTTTGATTGATTAATTATTTCCTTCATACCTAAACTGGCCAATCTTCAAGTTCGATTTTGTGTTGTTTTTGCATTAGATAAGTGAATAAAATCCTTGCTAAAAACTTAAGAGTGATTAAAGCCCGCCAATTTGAAAGGGTCATTTTGATTAGGATAATAGAATATCTGGCCTAGAATACTTTCCAAGTGATAATAGCATTGAGTATTATGTATTCACTAGTTTGACTTTCAGAACTACCTTCTGAAATATTGCTTGATAGAATTCTTTTTCTGATGTTTGACTTTTACATTGACAAATATTTTAGAATTACTGAGCATTGCTGTGGTTCTTGTATTGCGTTATTATGGTAAACGATACAAACAAACAAATTAATTTCGTGTCTGAAAATTGCAAAACGTCGCACCATTCATGAGTACCAGTAAAGATCTTTTGTAGTGCATTAATTGACAAAGGAATCAAAAATAGTGTCCCTGTCAATACAGGTACAATTCACAAATCAATATAAAGACAATTCACAGCATTTGTGAAGAAAGAAAGTATACTTTGCACCGGAATGCATCAATGGAATATATTACTACTGTATTGAAAAACTGGGGTTCAACGTGAAATTGTTGTGGGAGAACATGCAAGACCAGAATCTTCCTGACAATCATGAATTGTTTACTGAAATTGAAATAGCTTCATCTATTGTACAAACTTTACCAAAAATAATTAATACCTACTATTCCTTACTCAGGAAACTATGTTCAAAATAAAATGTAAATATGCTATTTCGATTTAATTTAATCTCATTCAAGAAACAATCTTGAAATATACCCCTCATACAATTAATTCAAATTCAATCAAAATTATGCAAAACTACATTATTAGCAAAATATTACTTTTGAGCGGATATTTTTGTTAATAATAATTCAAAATAAAATCCCTCAACCTTAAATTTTCGTAACAACCAGCTTTGCTAATTTTTAATTGATTAAATTCATAGTACTCGGGATATAACTTCTGATTACTGATTTATGCTTGTTCGCTGATACATCAGCAACATACAAGCAATATGAAACAAAGAGATATAGTATGTGAATTAAAACGACATTGAAGTTGTATCTAACTGTATTTTATTTAGATACATAATAATTGACAAAGCAGATAGATAACTGCTTATTTATTCACAAAAAAGAACCAACAAAGGTGTAGAACAATGTTAACACAATAGTTAAAATACACTGAGTCGACAATAAACATATTGAACAATTTAAAATAACTGGCTTTACAAATGATAGCTGTCCACATATACTAATACTAGAACTCAAAATAAGCCGATTTAACCTATATACAAAAGTCCACCCCTGAGATGATGAATAATGAGAATAGGAAATAGTTATTTATATATCTAGGGAGAAAACTTACTCGCATGTGAATTTAATGCCCGACGCGTTAGTGGAGGGCATTAAACATACAAGGGAGGAAATGAATACGTTTGCTCCCTATATATATAAATAGCTATTTCCTATTCTCATTATTAAAGGACCCATGTTATAAATGTTGACTGGGTTTACCTACTCGAACCATTTTATAGGCATTGTCGAACAAGATACAATTCTACTACCATAGATGAAGTGATCATGTTCTATTGTGCGAAATTACAAAAATGTTGCTTTAGGAAATCATTATAGTGACTCTAGATTTCTGTAGTGACATTTTATCTAATTTCCAAATCAGCATAATGTTGTAAAGCTTTGGTGGGATATTCATGGTAACATAAACACAAATGTAGGAGCAAAAAAATATTGGCTCCCGCCGGGAGTTAATAAAAATTGGCTCCCGCTGATTGGAAATTGACAGTTTTCTTTCCTAAAACTAGGCCGCAAAAGCCGACTTTCTATACAGTGAGTAGAAAAATAATATTTACCATCAGGAGATGCTCTTAGCAAACCATAATCTAAATCTACCCACAGGTCAGATTTTGCTGCTACTAGATTTGTTTCCTGCTACTAGATTTGTTTCCTGCTGAAATTTTTCAATGGCAACTTGCTCTTTGGAAATGCGATATTCTGTAGCTTCTGGGTAAAAATTCATTTGGGTCAAACAACTTTTAACAATATTATGGCAGGGGGTATGTGGCCGTCTCTTTATTATCCTTCCAAACATTGATGCTGTTAATCGTAATTGCCTTTCGCTTTCATAAATAGGATTTCCAAATTGCCCTACAGAGTTTAGTTGAATTTGGTCCCAACTCTACTACTCTGTTTCCAGTAAGCGGACAAGGTTGCTTAGGAGTAGTGTCACATTCCACACTTAATGGTTAATTCCAAATTCTAAAATCAGATATCACAGCAATCAAAGAAACATGACGAAAAAATACAACTACATGAAGATAAGATAGACCGCTTAGAGCAGTATTCAAGGCGCAACAATATCCGCATCTTTGGAATCGCAGAAAAATCTCCAGAAAATACCGATACTTTAGTTATTGAGCTCATTCAAAACCATTTAAATATAAATATTCAACTGGAGGATTTAGAAAGAACGCATCGTGTTGGTATCGCTAACAACAAGAATCCCAGGCCGATAATAGTAAAATTTTTATCGTATCGCAAACGAGCAGAGGTATTCAAAGCGAAAAAGGCACTTAAAGGTACTGGCTTTATGATTGTGGAAGATTTAACAAAACACAGGCAAGAAATGCTACTTGAGGCGAAAAAACAATATGGTCCTAAAAGCGTTTGGACAACGGATGGGCGAATCTTTTTGATAGATAACGGAAAAAAGGTACTTTATCAAAACGCCAACAAATAAGTGAGTGATTAGTTAAATTTTCCTATTTTACAAACTTTAATTATTTTATGGCTTTACTTTACTACTATAAAAATATATTTATGTTTCTTTCATATACTCATTATAAAAGCAATGACAGTGTATTTGTATTTAGGTATATATTTTTTTTCTCTCTGATTATTATTATCAGCGGTATCATATATATTTTGTTCTTGAACCTGGCACTACCTACTTAGTATCCAGAGATTAGTTCTTATTTCTACAAATGTAAATTATTTTGCTAAAAGAATTAGTCTTTTGTTCATGCTCATTACAATAGCAAATGGTTGTGCAAAAAATCCTCCGCTTATTGTTATTATTCTATTTATAAAATTTTTCTTTATTTATTAAAATTTTTGTAACACTGGTGCTTAGTATATATATTGCAGTGGGCAATCGGCGTACACTTTGAGTTACCTGCGCTCGTCAAATTGCTACATGGTTTGCCTTAAAATTGCACATATAAATGCAAGATCATTGTTAAATGGATATGCCGAGTTTTTGGATTATTTTAGAAACAAAAATCTAGATTTAATAGCCATTTCAGAAACCTGGTTGAAAGCAAATATACCTGACCATACAATATTACTACACAATTATCAAATTTTGCGAAGAGACAGAAATGGAAGGGGGGGAGGTGTCGCTTTTTATTATAAAAACACATGGAGAGTAGCTAAAATTAATATAGATATAAATACAAAAACGTTCGAATTTTTAACAATTACAATGCAAATTAATAAAACCCCGCTTTTAGTAACGGTTATATATAGACCATCTTCGAAGTACGACTACGCCGCTTTTTTCAAGGAATTTGAAATATTTTATTCAATGCTGATTACTATTTCAGACAATATTATATGCATTGGAGATCTGAATTTTGATTTGCTAAATACTAGTAGGCCGTGTGTTCTGCAGTACTTGGATTTGTTGGAATCTTTCAATATTAAACAGATTGTTAAGGAACCCACTAGAATTGCAGACTCATCTATCACTCTGCTGGACCACATATTGACTCCTAAACCTGAATTAGTCAAAAGTGCTACTGTTGATCTTAATCATAATATATCTGACCACGGAATTTTACTTTCTGAGCTTAATCTAACGACCCCAATCCACCGGCCGGAGATTATAAAATACAGATCACACATTACTAATCATGAAAATTTTCTCACTCATCTTCAAAGCATTGATTGGCAAATTTTTTATAGATATGATAACGTAAATGACAAAATATCATTTTTTAATAGTCAAATATTAGCAATATATAATATTTATGCTCCAATAAAAATTGTTCGTGTCTCGAAAAAACCTGCACCATGGCTTACAGAAAATTTAAAATTTATGATGAAGCTCAGAGATAAAGCTCTCCAAAGGTTTCGAAGTAGTAAACTTAGTGCGCATTGGGATTATTATAAATCACTACGTAATTTAGTTACAAATGCCGTACTCCGAGAAAAAAGAGCCTACTTGGAATTTGCAATTAATAATAACACAAATAGAAAAAAAACAAACACATTTCATCAGTTATCTAAACTAGGATTAGGTCATAAAAAAAAGACAGGAACTCTACCAGTTAACTTGCAAAATGTAAATAAAATCAACGATTTTTTTATAAATTCCTCCCAGTCACTTAGTAGTACAAACAACGATCTAGTAGAATTTTACTCTACCAACAAATTAGAGTCAGTTACAGAAATTTTTGATTTTACTATGACAGATGAAAATACAATAATAAAAACAATAAAATCAATAAAATCAAATGCCTGTGGACATGATGAAATTTCTTTGGAATTAATTATAGCAGCGTGTCCTATAATATTGCCTCCTTTAACCCATTTATTTAATTTCTGTATAGAACACGCTGTATTCCCAGATATGTGGAAAACCTCCATGGTTCATCCACTTCCAAAAATATCGGCTCCAAAAGAATTTAAAGATTTAAGACCCGTTAGCATTCTTCCTGTGCTTTCTAAAATATTTGAAAAAATTTTAAATAACCAAATTCAAATTTATCTTCAAAAGTTTGAATTACTTCCGAATTTACAATCTGGTTTTCGTGCGGGTTACAGCTGTGAAACAGCACTTTTAAAAATTACTGATGATATTTTGACTTCTTTAGATAAGGATGAATTGACTGTGTTAGTGCTTTTAGATTTCTCTAAAGCTTTTGATACTATCGACCATCGAATCTTGCTATCAGTTTTGCATTTCATAGGCTTTAGCGAAAATTCTAATAAACTAGTGTCTAATTATCTAACCGGTCGATCGCAATATGTTAAATATAATGAACAGCAATCAGAAAGCCAGAAAGTAACATGTGGAGTTCCTCAGGGTTCGATAATAGCTCCCATTTTGTTTTCAATTTATACATCTGTTCTTACAAACAACATAAAACATTGCAAATACCATTTATACGCAGATGATACACAACTTTATTACTCTTTTCTAGAAGAAGATGTACATACAGCTGCTAATTTTATTAACTCGGATCTTAACAAATTAGTAAATAACGCGAATGAACATTCATTGAAAATAAATCCGATTAAATCAAAATTATTGTTATTTGGAAAAACCTCTAATCAAAAACTCCGCGAGGAGATGATGTCCATTTTAAATATAAAAATTAATAATATCAAAATTGAATTTACAGAAACTGCAAGAAATTTAGGTCTAACATTTGATATTAACCTTCGATTTAAAGATCATGTTAAGGGTTGTATACAAAAATCCTTCGCAAATATAAGATACATATATGGTATCAGAAATCTTATTAGCTACAAATCTAAAATACTTTTATGCGATTCACTCGTACTTTCACATTTTAACTTTTGTGATTCGGTATATGGTCCATGCATTTCAAAGGAATGTTCTAGAAAGATTCAGGTGGTGCAGAACGCGTGCTTGCGAATGATTTTTGGTAAAAGAAGAACTGAGCATATTAGTTATACGCTGAAATTAATACCATGGCTTAATATGGAAAGGCGGCGCCTTCTTCATTCCACGTGTCTTTTTCACAAAATTATTTTATTTAAAACACCTCCATATTTGTACAACAAAATCGTATTTAGGACGGATATTCATAATATTAACATCCGTCGAAAAGATTTAATTTCTAAACCATGCCATAAACTAGTTATGTTTCAAAGGTCTTTTACTTATAACATTTCAAAACTGTATAATTCCGTCCCATATGAATATAAACGGTACTCTTCTTTTCAATTTAAAAAATCAATATATCAAAACTTGTTATTGAACGATATCCATATATTTGCAAACATTTGAAAACTTGGCATTGACAGTAGTCGAATAGCTGTTTAAATTAATAACTTGCAATTTTAATGGCAACTTAACTATTACATAATTATTATTATGTAATGGTTATTATATAATTATTATGTATAATAGTGTTGGGTTAAGTGTAAGAGCAGCGGGTGGCTCAAGGGACACTTGCTGAACTTCGCCCTTTGAATGCATAGTTATTTTTTATTTTCAATATATAAAGTAATTGTTAATTTTTAATCTGTGTGTTCAATAAAGACAAATTTATTATTTTATTATTATTATTACAGTAGAATATTAATTTACATACCTGGTTGTTGTACTCTTACTGGTCATATTCCTCAGATGATATAACGCCATATTCTTTTTCCTGTAACTTTCTTAACTCCTGCTTCATATGTCCTTAATTTCAGGTTTGGAGTCCTAAAACTGCAACAATGATCATACATCGATTCTATTCAATAGTTAGTACCTGCTAAGCAACGTACAAAGGATTTCCATAATTACTGGTAATGCCATCAGTGTCATTGAGCCCTTCATAACTAATATTTTCTGTCAATAATGAACTTGTGTTGGTCCTAGCAATATAAAGGAAATACTAAGAGAATTGTTATTTATGTTACAAGTATGAAATTAAGGACTTTTTTGGACGAGCCGCAGTTTATGGCCTAGCAAGTGAGGCATATAAATAAGGCAAGTCTAAAAGTCCTCTTTTGTACGAGTTACATAGGTATATAATTTTTTGTTCTACTGCTTTGGAGGCGCATTCTATTATTAAAAAATTACAGTTTAATCGAGAATGATAATGTATATTTTGATTTTGATCAATGGAAACACAGCATTAGTTGTTTTTGCTATGTTTATTACTGGTGAAAAGTAAAAAGGTACTAGTACAAAAAAGTGGGTGTTTTCGGCTGGTAAACACGGTCCAATTGATAGCTTTTAGATGCAGTAGAACAAAAAAAAAATAATTTGCAGTCCAAAAAATGAGTAACTTCAAATTTTTAAGGCAGATTAGGTAGGTACTATCTTTGATGTAATGGCAGAATTTAATTGACTTACAAGAAAGTGCTTTAGTATGTAATAAAGATTATGCAAAACTTTTATCGAGGCAAGCAAAATGTTTGCATTTATGCTTGTTAGTGGACGGAACATTGAAGTTCCGTTATATTGTATGTAACACATCTTTGGAAAACATTAATTTTTTTTTAATTTAAATTTTATAGTTCAAACTGTAAGTGCGCTATTGAGTATGTTTACAATATTTAGCTACCCTGTATATTTTAGTGAATAATTTATTATTCAATTCATCATAGTGCTTACTCGTTTGTTTTTTCAACCATTTCAGTTGGATTAACATTTATTTCAGAAATATCTTCAGTTATGTCCTGAAATAGTACACTGTTGCTAGAGCTGAAATGATTAAAACTACAATAGGTTTCATCGTAACTAGTATGATATTTATATAAATACAGTGTCCGCCAAAGTTTGCACAACATGCGGACACTGTATAAAGTTATAAAACACAACTTATTTGTTGCGGTTTCTTTTTGACGAAAAAGTATGTGTAATATCACCACGAACCTCTGGCACAATTCCTTCGCCTTTATCGAACGCAACTTTATTTGCTTTGCCCTTCTTACTGCGTTTTTGATGAATTGCTGTACTCTGGTGGTACTTTGTGTGTATGTGATTTTATTTGATGATACAAACCAATCTAAAATTCTAACAATATCATGTAATAGCAACTAATGGCACACCAAAATCCTTTACTTATATTTCCACGTAACTTATCACAGCTATCAATAAAATCAAAACTTATTCACTATTCACTCGCACCGAACGCTCGTTTGGTTTCAAATTGCGGTCGAAACTGCTGCACAAGCAAAAATCGGTGAGTAAACACGTAAAATAAACTTGTGTCCAGGCCCAAGTAATTCTCAAGTTACAATTTCAAATAAGCAATGCGAAAGTGCCATCTGTTATCGTGTAGTCGCAACCACCTATCATGCAGCAGATTTCAACATACTAGTAGAGCCAAAAATAAATATTCTTAATAATGAACACTACTGCCATCTTACGGCAGTTTAATATGTTAAACACTCCCACTCCATTGGCGGCCCGCTCTTAAAGTATTAGAATTTTGGTGCAGCAAACCAGCCTATAAATAAGCAAATTCAGATACTCCGACTAAATACAAAAAATACCTTACTAAATCTGAGCGATGTGTAGGTACATTTGATTAATAATGAACTAATGTACAGTCAAGATTCACTCACACACGCTACTTTTCCAAAATAAAGATTGAAATTTTCTTAAAAATTCAGCGTCACTAGTACTTTGACATTTCTATCATAATTTAGCAGGCCGTATTTTCCACAAACAAATTCGAGTGGTCTATTGCATCAATCAGGAGAACACCGCGGGCCAACTTTGAGAGTTTAGTTGTTCCACTGCTAGGGAGCTTGAAGCTACGTCACTTGCGCGCTACAATAGTTTGGTTTTTCTCTAAAAGTTATTCAGTTATTTGCAATTTAGGACTTTTGTGCACATCTACACGGTGACGGCTTTCATTTAAAAAAAGAATTATCAAAATCGGCCTGGTGGAAGTCTCAAAATAGATGTCGAAAGGAAACGCTTCACGTTTTAAATATATAGATTTTAAAACCATTTCCACAAAGGGATCTCACCCAAGAAAGGCGTATGTATAATTTCAGATTCGCTTTCGGCTTGATTGCAGCCAGATTTTGAATTTTGCATACGCCTATAAATGTTGCCGTTGATAAAGTTTGTTACCTTATAATGGCTACAAGTGTGCTTCATAACTTTTTGAAGAGGAAGGCAAGATCATATGTTGGTGGGAATGCTTTTGATTCTGTAAATGCAACGTCTCACGAAATAAATTACAATGCTGAATGGCGAGAAAATGAAGTACAACTTCTTGGTCCACGAACTGTACGTTAGAGTATTTATTTATCAGCTAAAACAAATCGCGATAAATATGTTACCTTCTCTAATGGAGAAGGAGCAGTGCCATGGCAAGAAGATATGCTAATTAAGGGAATAGCTTAAACAATTGTTCAACTTCTCATTTAAAATCTCAATTGACAGAAAAAAATTGAAAATATAAGATTTGACTGTATAATGAATTATCAACAACCAATAAAAACTAAAATAATATAATATATACGTACCATTTCATTGATTTCGCCTGTTTCCTTCTCCTTTATAGGGACAGCACGTGGTTGTTCTTCTTCAACAGAAGTTGGGCTATTTTCAATGCTGTTTTCTACGTCAAGGTTGTCAACGGTCTCTGAAGCGAAAGTCTCTTCTGGGGACGAGGAACTGTTCGCAATACTATCAAAACTTTCTGTAGGTGTTTCATGTTCTCGGGTAAACATTAATTAAACCGAAATACCAGAGACTTAGCACGTACTGATCATCACTAGAAGCGCCACTTCTCTTAAATTTTTCAAATTTTTTCAGATCTTTTCTAAGTGAGCCCCTCATCGATTGAATTTTATTAGACGCAAGGTCTCGATCAGCATTTGGGTCCACCTTGTGATATAATTGCACTAACTCATCATAACCCAAACTTTTTAAATTTTTTTTAGCATACTTCTTCCATTTTACCTTCCACAAAGCTGGATGAGACCTATAAATAAATCTATGAATTCTGTCGAGAATTCCTATGAATTCTGTCAAGAATTTTTTGATGGCGTGACGAATATCGGCCATGTTAAAAATTCAAAAATACCAACTACTACACCAAGATAACTAGCAAATAATTTTTAACAGAAACCGTGGCGTGGTGCGTGGATCGTGGTAGCCGCCACTCTTTGCGTTCTATCATTGCGTGCAGCGATGCTCACTCACACACATGATTTTCCATATGTTTTTAGAGATGACACGATAAACCGCGCCAAAGAACGTCTGTGTATGGCCGGCTAATAACCAAACAAATACAGACAGCAATGTCATCAAAATGAGCAAATTATGACTGGTGTGAACAAGAGGAAAGACGCTTTGTTTGAGAGGCTGATCACACAAGTTACAGCCGTACAAACGAGTGGGTTCCGTAGTGTTGGGGTTCCCGAGAACCAGACGGCATATCACATGCATGCCGAATCTAACTAAAACAATCTGTACATTTAATGGCGAAAGTAAAATCGAGGCAAAAGGTGAATAAGTAACTAGGGATGTCGTACCCGGTCTAAAATCAAACCCGGGTACCCGAAAAAACACTACCTGGGTACCCTCGGGTACCCGAAGAATTTACATTTTGTAGTATTATAAAATATGTCCATGCAGGGGATTTTTTTTTATGACATTGTTTTCTTATTTGGTTCTACTTTTATAGTTTCATACAATGTTCAAGCTCTATGCTCTACGCATTTTAATGCCGCGAGTTTTAAACTGAACTACATGGAAATAGTACCTTCTCGCCAATTCAAACTGT
Source organism: Agriotes lineatus (assembly GCA_940337035.1). Classification (NCBI taxonomy): domain Eukaryota; kingdom Metazoa; phylum Arthropoda; class Insecta; order Coleoptera; family Elateridae; genus Agriotes; species Agriotes lineatus. The sequence goes on along the minus strand of CALNHX010001196.1, from coordinate 8,341 downwards.
AAGTCGTCTGTTATTCGTAAATATTTTCACACTTCCAAGTGCTATCAAATTCGAGTACATTACTTTTTATCCGAAATTGGTAGCAGCATCAACATCACACAGAGGATATTTATGGTACTTTAACCCATAGTGACGTGGTTTAATGGTACTATTGACGAGTTGAATATTTCGGTGAAGTGGATTTATTGGCTTATATCAAACAAGAATCAACAGTATGTGGCATAGGATGGGTTGATTCTTGTTATTACTGCATTGTTGTGTTTTTCTAGAGCTTATTTGTATTTTTTTTAGTTTTTATCATCTTCGAAAAAGGCTAACTTTCTGGACATTACATAATTTACTAGTCGGATACCCCGGTCCTGGAAATATACTATTACCCGGGTTGGCCCGGGTACCCGTCGACATCCCTATAAGTAACGTAAAAGTACCTATGCAGCTATTGCACTCGTGGCCGGAGGCAGTTACCTTGGAGACGGCTGGCACATGGTTAGTGGATGGTGCAAAACATTGGCTTTCAAGTAAATGGGAGGAGCTGAAGACATTAGAATTTGCGGAAAAATTTGAAGAAATGTTCATTCAGCAGGGAGCTATAGCAAACGAAGAAGTGGAAACAAACGTCAATGAGGGTACAGGGCCATAATGAAGGTATTAATTCGTATTTCCATGAAAATGTCAAATTGTACGAGGACGTTGGGTGGAGCTTTTGCGTTGAACATTCAATAAACTCTAGCGCAAATTTTGGTGAGATTGTGCAATAAGGACTAGCATGTGACGATGGGAATAAACCAAAGTAAAACGCAGCTTAGAAGAGTGCAAAACAATTAGTGAAGCCAGGAGAAAAGAGCAAAATGTATGGAAACCACAAACAAACAGGAGCAGCTTTGTCGGAATGAAAGTGAACCACAGGAAACTGCAAAAGTAGCCCTTAGCAATGCTCTCGACTCTCGGCTGCATTCAAACAAGGTCAGACACTACGATCCACAGTCACACTTACACTGCCAGACTGCAACTGATGACTGATCACTGGTAGCGGGAACTGGGCTTACAGTGCCATCAATTAGCCTGTAAATCAGTCATATGTCCATATGATCATATTCCGACGGCATGAAACTCGAAGTAAATTTCTATATGCAAATGACGTAGAAGATATTGAGATATTTAATAAGCGAATGCGGAGCTTACTGGGCCCCTCAAAGGGCCCCCAAGCAAGACTTATGCATATCACCGCCACTGGTTATGTGCAATGTAGAAAGAGCTCATGAAATGTATGTTACTGAATAAAAAATATCTTTAACCTTCGCCCACCTTTAACTTACACTGGGCTGTACAGCAAATCTTTACATTCGCACTTCTTTTAAATTGTTTGAGAAGTGCTGCTATTGGTGTAAATTCATTTTATACCTCCCACTACCCACGCAAGATACAGTGCCTTTTAGTTCATATGCGGTGATCTGTCTGCGAATATCAAAAGTTAGTCTGGGGTGATTAGTACCCCGTGTGAGCTCTAAGCAACTTGTTTACAATTGATGGCAATAGGATTTGTCCGATTATTTGCAACACAGTGGAGAGTTTTTATTGTTGTATTGCATGCTAGATAACAGGCTATGTTGACACTACTTATAATATTTTAGAATCCCAAATGCCGTCCACTTTCTATTCGCATAGACCTTTGAGCAACAAGGAGTTGGAAGAACCTCTTCTACAGTCTTCGGATGATGAGGATAATGACTTATTTAGAGGTGAGGACTCCGATGAAGATCCCGATTACGTGGAAACTCGAGAAGATGCAGAAAGTGAGCAAAGCGGAGAAGATAAAATAGCAGATGAAGAAGAACCACCTGCAAAACCAAAAGACTCTCAGTTATACAATGTAAGAGTGAAAAAGCACTAAATCTGTTTTTCACGTATATGTAGGAAACTGATTTTTTTCAAAAAACAAAAGCATATCTTCCGTAAGCTCTTAAAACTCTTTCCTCATTTAATCGAATCTCTATGTCTTATGGTTTCCGAGATTCCAATGCTTTAAATGAAAAAAAAAACTCACTCGTATAGTTTAATTTCATAATAAACTTGCTGCAACGTGGAGCAAATTTTAAAAACTGTACTGGATATGCCAATTTTCACCAAAGGTGTTTTTTGTGTATTATTTTAGTGAAATAAAAATGTGTTCTCCATTGCCATTTATCAGGGCAGGTAGACTTGCAGACGTCTCCCCATGTTCTGGAAAAAAAATGCCTCTCTTCCACTTATTTTCTATTTTAAGGCCAGTTCTTCAACCAAATCTCTGGTGCGGCCATGGGTTCTCCTCTTTCACCTGTCATTGCCAATATCTTCATGGAGACTTTCGAAACCGTAGCTCTGGAATCTTCAGAATTGAAACCCAAGGTTATAGACTACCATCTGAAATTTTGTTATTGTCGTATGGCAATCATACTTACTGGAGAAAAAAAAAAGCGTAAATGTAAAATTGAGTTCTTTAATTTGTAAAAAACTTGTTTGTTATATCTGCTCTCTGCTATTACTGTTTCCTACACACTAGTATTTTAGTCGCCAGCATGGCCGACCGGTTAGGGTCTCGGGATGCGGTGCCACGGTACGGGGTTCAATCCCCCACCTCTGGCAACTGGCGGACAGCCAATCCAGTCGCTTTAAAAATTGGGTACCGAGACCACAGTCGTAGAAGTAGGGAAAGTAAGGCAGTCATCGAAGGCATGAGGCTAACCACATCACCCAGTACGCCGTTAATGGTGTGCCAGATGACTGGGTTTCGGAAAGATATATTTCGGCGACTCTGATTCACTGGCCTACAAGGAATGAAGTGCCCGAACTTTACTTTTACACACTAGTATTTTAAATCATTAAAAAATATTAGACAAAAAATTAAATTAACAGTAAATCAAGTCAGCGAACCGCAAAGCCGTGAACGGCGAGGTCTGACTGTATATTGATAAATGTATATGTATATTGAAAAATGATCAGTTTAACACAATTTTTATTAATTAAAAACTGAATAATTGGAAGGTTTGGCCTCTGTATGAGTCTTCATATGTCCAGCCAAATTACTTCTCAATGCTACTTTGTAGAACATATATATTAGTCCTCCTATCCTGAACTAAAACACTTCTTTACTGATTTGTAGTTACAAATAGAACTATATTATGGCGTCTCCTCTGTAAGTCTTCATAAGGTTAGCTAAAATACTGTTTAACACTGCTTTGTTGCCACAAACAGAACAGCTGTATGGTTTTTCTCCTGTATGAGTCCTCATATACTCAACTACCTTATTTCTTGCTGAATTGTAGACACATACTGAACAGCTGTATGATTTTTCACTGTATGAGTCTTTATATGTTGTGCTAGGGATGGGCGCGTGACGTGAAAACAGTCGTGTCACGTCGTGTCACGGCGTGTCACGTCGTGAACGTGACTAATATTTGAAAATCGTGACGTGAACGTGAGTGAACGTGAGTGAAAATTTCCAAGGCGTGATTCACGTTTCACGTTAATTTCACGTTAAATATTTAGTAACGAATAAAAAACTGCAGGGTGCAGCAACTTTTAAATTCATTAAATCACAAATTGTGCTAAACAAGTTACATTATGTGGCTTTATTTTTGGACCCTAATTATAAATCCTTAAAGTTCATACCTTCATATAAAAGAGAAGATTATAATGCAAATAAAACTATAGATGATAATGATGAAATACATAGCAAACGACTCAAAACTGGTACATCAGCATCAGATTCTTATCTTTCTACACTTAGAGATAGCTCTGACGATAACACATGTAATTAGGATGATGTCGAAACAGAACTAAATTAGTATGTTAAATTAAAATTCGGAAATGTAGATGACATTTTAGGATTTTGGAAAAACAGTGTAAATACGCCACTGTTAAAAAAACTTGAGGGTATTTTCTACAGCTGGGCGAATTTTAGAAGAGCGCAGAATTCGACTTAACGCTGAAAATGTTGATTACATATTATTTTTAAATCAAAATTTTAATGTTTAGATGTGTAGATGAACTTATTATTCTAATAAAAGTAATGGTTTGTTTTTTATACTCGGCTAACGCTGAAAATGTTAATTACGTTTTATTATTAAACCAAAAATGTATTGTGTAGATGTGTAGATGAACCTATTTTTAGAAAAGGACCTAATGTTTTGTTTTGTATACTCGACTTAACACTGAAAATGTTGATTACGTTTTATTTTTAAACCAATTTATTGTGTACTTGTGTAGATGAACTTATTATTCTAATAAAAGTAATGTTTTTTTTGTATACTCGCTTTAACGCTGAAAATGTTGATCCTTGTACGTAAAAGTACTTTCAAACCTACGAATTAAAAGTGTTGCCTAGCAACATATACCTTCTGTACTCATACCAATAAAGAAAACGTCAATTCCAATGAGAGCTTTTAGTATTAAAAGTAATGTCTTTGAAGACAGCTGCAAGAAATATGTTTGCGAGAAATCAGTATTTATCCCTTGTCGAAGTTATTGTAGTAAATTTTCATTTTTTTTGTGTCAACTATTCTGATTACAACATATCACGTAAATTATGTCAGCTGCAAAACATATTTTTAGTTCTCTTTAGGGTTTTTTCATTGGTTTTAAATTTGAACATTCTGTTCTATCAGAATTTAAATTTTGAAATAAAAGCTGCGTGTCACGTCGTGAGTGGCGTGTCACGCCGTGAACGTGAGTGAACGTGAGCGTGAACGTGCGTGAACGTGACTGTTTAAAGCCAGCGTGAAACGTGCGTGACGTGAGCGAAAAATCACTCACGCGCTCATCTCGATGTTGTGCTAAATTACTTTTCATTGCCGATTTGTATTCACAAACGAGACATTTGTATAGTTTTCCCCCCGTTCCAGTATAAGCCTTCATATGTTGAGCTAAATTATTTTTTAATGTTGCTTTGTAGCTACAAGCACGACAACTGTATGGTTTTTCCACTGTATGAGGCCTCATATGTTGAGCTAAATTACTTTTTATTGCTTTTTTATAGTCACCAACAAAACAGCTCTATGGATGATCTTCGGTATTAGTCCTCCTACATTATTCTTCATTGCCGATTTGTATTCACAAATGAGACATCTGTATAGATTTCCCAGTATGAGCCTTGATATGTTGAGCTAAATTATTATTTAATGCTGCTTGTAGCTACAAACGGAATAGCTGTATGGTTTTGTGAGTTCCCATACGTTCAACTAAATTATTTCCTCCTGAATTGTAGTCACAAAGGGAACATGCCGTTGTAGTCGCAACCAAAACATCTGTATGGTTTTCCCCAGTATGGGCCTTCATATGTCAGCTAAATTATTTTTTAACTCTGCTGTGTAGCAACAGCTGTATGGTTTTTCTTTTGTACGAGTCCTATGCTTAACCAAATTATTTCTTGCTGAAATGTAGTTGCAAACATAACAGCTGTATGGTTTTCAACTGTATGGGTCCTCATATGTAGAGCTAAATTACTTTTACTTTTTGAAATCAGCATTGAAGACGTCGAAATTGTCATTAAAATACAAGAAATTGGCAGTGAAATAATCCATTCCTTTACGACTTTTTGTATGTGGCGAAGCGAAAGGTAAACGTTAACATAACCTACAAAAGTTGGTTAAAATGTTGTAATTTCACAATTTCTCCATTAAAAAATAAACATAATTTACCCCTCGGCACTGTACTAATCCACATTCGTGATGAAAAGCTGAACTTCAGTGCCTTGGTATACAAACTTCTACTTATTGCTGTTTTGTAGTTGGAAATAAACCAGCTATATGGTTTTTCCCCTGTATGAGTCCTCATATGATAAACTACTTTATTATTCATTGCCAAGAGGAGGCAGATTTTATGCTGTACAGTGATGACTGATGATTATTGTTATCTCCATTATCCTTTCAGTACTGGCCCCGCCCCCTCGAGAAACACAACTACGTCCGCCGCCGCTGCCTTGGCTATACATGGACTATACATGATATATTATTTTCATGTAATTTAACTCAATTTAATTGATAGAATACTTTTTCATGATAAAAGTATTCTTATTGTTTTGAAAAAAACTAAGAAATATTTATAAATCATTTTATTGCAACTTCACTTTTTGGCATTGTTATTTTTTAACGAAGTAACGTTTGGATTGTATTTTAGGAACTAGAGACAGTGATTCCTTTAATCCAAACTCAATAGATGCTACCAATGAAGTGGTACGAATGACGACAGAATTAGATGATCTATGAGAGCATCCTAAAGACACCCTTGTTGGACAATGCAATTAAAGGTATGTTCTATCATGTTAACTCATTCTTGTATTGGATAATTTGTTTATAACACCACATAAAAATGTTATACGTACGTAAAGAGAAAGAAATCACAAATTGAAAAATGTAAAGAGAAAGAAATCACAAATTGAAAAATGTAAAGAGAAAGAAATCACATATTGAAAAATGTAAAGAGAAAGAAATCACAAATTGAAAAATGTCAAAAAAGTTCATAGTGCCATTTGGAAAAACAAGTACGCACTTTTGGTTAAACCGGAAATGGAAATTTTTGTTTGGAAGTGCAACAGAATAGAGCCTAAGCATAATAGATATCTACCTCAAAAATATAATGTAGACTTGGTTATTGGCACAAATGTTTCTTAGTACTCCAGGAGCAGCGACTCTTTAAAAGTCTCCACCTCTGAGGTGCCGGTGTTGTATCAAGGAGGCCTTGGCAGTAGTTAAAAAAACATCCTATGTTGAGGTAAGGTAACTTTTATATTCGGAGCACGCCAAAATACTATTAAGAAAAGTTGTTCGGAGTATAAGATTATGGTGCTGTGCGAAGTTTCAGAAATATCGAATGATTTATATGAAACCATGTTCATTAGAAGGAATTAGAAAAGTGCATCTCTTACACACGGTTTTATAAAAGTACGCCAATATTTCTAAAATTGTGCAGCGGGTTATAATTTTACATTATGAACAACTTGTTCTAATAACACTTTTCTGTAATATGAACGGATAAGGTACATTATCATGATTCCTTCTAATAAATAGCTTCTTGCTCCCAAAAAAATACAATGCCGGCTCCCCAGACACGGGGAGTTTTAAGGGGGTTGCTCCTAGAGTAAGAGTGCCAAAAATGGAAAATAAACAACACGTATGTAAAATGTTTCTGGACCGATTTTAATTTTTACCCATAGGTCTTCCAGATTAGTTTCAATCTCCGTCAGTCTGATGCTCAAAAATTTATTTTTAACGGCCACTAACATGCCATCTTTGTCGCACTTTCCGGTGTGTATGTCTCGATCTTTACGAAAAACTCGATATCTGTCATCAAGTAATTCACTATCATTGACACCAGAGTTATGCTATGTTTCGGTTATGATTACAATATACAAATTTTCAGAGAGCAGTATTTCAAAATATATGAGTGTTTGGTTTTAATTCATGTAAATTCTGATAATATATATTTAAGGGCGATAGGTTAGTGGATATCTTTAAGGTTGTCAACGGATTTAGTTACCCTGCTTTTGTCTTTGGCTTTCATAAAAATATTATTGCGACACCACAAGTATTTAATACTAGCATGATGGGAAAAACCCTTCAAACCATTATGCAGTGAATCGTAAAAGTATGACTGCAAATAGAAAGTCGTACAGTGTATAGAAAAACACACTTTCGATATTTCCCAATTTTCCGGCTTTCTCTTTGGATTTTTCCGAATTTTCTTTTTTGCTAAACCACCTTGGGAGTAAGACGAACAAAAAAAAATCATCCAAATCGGTCAAGTCGTTCTTCGGGTTTTTGCGTTACTAACACACGGCGATTGATTTTTATATATATAGAAGATTTATTGTTGCGCTTAAATTAGCATGCTTTATAACATATATATTTATTGTGCTGAGTGAGTGATTCATTCACGTAGATTATATTATTCTGCCCCGGTAAATCTCTCCACACATCGCTTACCTTGAGATCTCTATTGATTTTTCTATACCGCAAAAACTTTTCATTATCAGCTTTCCTAACGAATTGGAGGATAATTTCTCTAGGTTAATCCTGCTGGTGAAAAGAGTTTTCCGAATGATTCACTCAATTTTGAAGCCAATTGCATTGCTTATAGATTGCATTGCTGTGATGATGTTTCCAGTTTCCACCCCTTGCTTCTGAAACACTGTATTTCCAAGCAGTTAATTATGGAGTACTGTTCCATCTTGTTAATAGTTTAATACGATCTTTAAGAGTATTATTTTTCGTTTTCAATTTTTGCAAAACGGTGATTTGCACCTAACAACTTGTTTCTTTCGTCAATCTTTGTGTAATACAGCTCTACAGAGGTCATAATCCCTTAT